>CM076571.1:758126733-758364238 GCA_034641835.2 Pinus albicaulis | reverse complement strand
CTCTCAGAATGGCTTGTGGATAAAGATTTACTTACCATTCATAGCTCAGGCCCTCCTTCTAGCGCCAAAAATGTTGAAGCCTAGAAAATCTCTGCTTCAAACATTGGGGAAAACCACCCGGTCGGGACCTTAAGATAGCTACTTTTCCGTTTGGTATGGTGGCTCCGACTGGATTTAAAGGACCAGTTTCCTTGTAACTAAATGGATTGGATTGGATGGGTGGAAATGGGACTAAAATAACTGAAATAAAACTATCTAATTTAAGCTAAATACTGGTAAAGAAATTCTAACATTAACCCGGGTAGCTATATGTGAATACAACTTAAGATTGTTCCAATTCAACAATAACCATGAAAATGTATTATTAATTAAATTTAAATATGCAGAAAAAAATAAAGATAACTCTGTTTAAGAAATTAAACAGAGTTATATAAACATATTGCATTCATCATTGTATACCATTTACATGTAACTATGAAAAATAACGTTTCAATTATACTCAGAAATGATATATAAAAGAAAGTGTTGTTAAAACAAATATACATATAAATGATAGCAATTTTAAAACAAATATCATAAAACAAAATAGATCAACAGTGAAAAGATAGAAATACCTTGTTCATCTTGAAGACTTTCAAATGCGATCTGATACTCTATCCAATAACTCTAATGCAAAATCAAATTCCAAGGTACAGAAATGCAACACTTCAAAGATAATTTCGCATGAAAATCACCAGATGTGATCCTTTTCAAAAAATATAAAAGACAATGGAGTACAGAAATGCAATCTCCAAGTCCAAAAATATTAAGATCCAGGACCCCTCTCTAAATGCATGAGAGGGGTTTAAATACTACTTAACTAACTCTAAAAATAGTTTATTACAAAAAATAAGGATTCGGTTCAATGACCGTCTTTTTCCTAGGCTAAATACAGTGAAATTAAAACTAAATCTATCTATCTATGAAATTGATCTTTGCTCTTGCAGGCATCTAGCATGTTTTTGAGAAGATGCGGTTGACCGACTTTAGAATTCAGTTGTCCTGAAAAAACAGAGTCGGCAAGCGTAGGAGCAATCTTCTCTGTAGCATTGATAATACAATTGAGTGCACTGTGCTGGCTGTGTGGCTTTACCAAGTACATCCAGTATGAGTCCCAATTCAATCTTGTCAGCCCTTGGATGGATTTTTCTCTTTCTTCTGCCTTTTGCCTCCATTCTGTTTGCAGTTGATTTGCCTGTGGGAGATATCCTGGAACAGTTTCAGAAATCAAGTTAGCTTTGTGTAAATTGTCATTTACACAATCAGTGAGAGTGTTTGCCGCTGTAGATGCCTCCTCTGCTACCTTTTCTGCCCTTCTGATTTGTGCATCCCAATTATTAAACAATATTTCTTTATGGTTCTCGTTAATGATGGGTGCACCAGCTTTTATGCCTTCTTCTGTCTTTTGCCATGCTAGATAATCATTGATCTTTTCATTAATCAAATCATAATCATTTCGTAAATCTACGACATGATTTGTGATTTTATCGCTTTCTTGGCACAAAGAATTCCATTGCAATATTTTTTGGCAGAAAACTTCGTCTTGTTGCAGTAGTTGATTGTTCAAAGAGATGGTTTCTGAAATGAATTCTGGAAGCTTAGGATCATCCTTATGCTGTTCTTGGATAATCTGTATTTGTTTGTCTTTATCTTGAAGTTGTTGTTGTAACTCTTCAAGTTTTAATTGTGCTTCCTTATTGGCCTGAACCTGTTGCAATTGCCATTGCAGAGCTTTTATCTGTTCTTCTTTTTCATCCAACAAAAGTTGTATCTCAACTGCTTTATCAATTGTTGCAGAAGCATAAGCTCCTTTTATTTGAGATAACTTAGTGAGATTATGAGTAGGCTCTGTGGCAGGATCTTTCCACAAAACATCTACTTGTTCTGGTTCAGTAGCAATTGCACTTTCTATTTTTCTCTTTTTTCTTTGTCTCTTTACTACTGCTTTGTATTTTGGGCTATAAAATACATCCAGAGGAGGAATGTCCTCTACATTAAGTACAATTTCAGAGGAGGGTGTGATTGGTATGTGCTCTGTTACTGCGGCTGTGCTGCTTGTTCCTGTGCTTAAAACTTTGGTTGTCTGGACAGGGGTCTGTACATTCTGTCCTTCTACATTAATCAATTGATTAAAGGTTTCCCATTCTTTATCTAACTCAATGGTGACTGGCTGTTGCTGTACATTGGTTGAAGGAGGATTTGTCTGTTGAGAAGTCAAAATTTGCTGTTGAGTAAGCTCTTTAGATTGTGCAGAATCTTTAATGGATTCTTCCATTTTATCTTCCTTTTCTTTAGACTTATTGGAGTGTTCAGAATCTCTGTCAGATTTTGATTTGGATTTACTTGTACTTGAACTGCCGTTAAGACTAACACCAGGAGTTTTCTCCCTTGCAGGCTCTAAGCGTAGATTATCCAAAGGAATAGGAATTAGTCTCTTTTCTCTGTAAAGCTTGAATTCCTGGAATTCCTCTGGAAATAGCTGAGCCTGAGCTGAATTCAAAACTTCTTTGAATGAATTTCTTGCTTGGAACATATCATCAAAAAGATCCTGCTCCCCGACAAATTCCCTTACTTTGATTGCATTGGTAAAATTCTTAACAATATCATTTGGGTCGAATAACCTTCTTGAGAAATTGAACAGTTGTAGGCATGTAATGTTGCCTATCTCGTGATATGCATGACCAATATCCAACAGTGAAAATGTTCCACATTTTATGGGAAATTGTGGCCAAATGCCCCTTTTCTTGTCTTTTAAATCTTTTTTTATACCTCCCTGGCCACAGGTCTGATAAGCAATTTCCTGAGCTACAAGTCTCTCTGGAACATATAAGGGTAAAACATGGGGAGAAGCATAACTTCCAAAAACCCTAATATAGGTGAACAATTCTTCTCCAAACCATCTTGCGACGGGGAGAATATCAACCTCTGTTTCTGAGGATAACCTCGGGGCATCCTTATTATACAATGTTCTGTACAATGGCAGCATTATTCCATGACAAATTTGATAAAAATGGGGGACAAACTTAGACTCCCATAGTTCTTTATGGTACACATGAATGGGCAAAGGATCGTGGATAGTCCATTTCCAGCCCATCACAGGGAATTTAGAGACATAGCAGATGGCGTCCATGACATAAGCAGATAAATAAAAAGGTGGATAAACCCGCCGGGAAACATTTCGTTTAGACCGGTAATGAAAAATAGCAGTGGTGCGATTATCAGATAGGATTTTGGCCCAATCTACAATTGTAGAATTAACAACTGCATTCAACAAAGGAAGCCATTAGGGTAATATCATATTTATGTCAGGCTTTCCAAAAATCCTGCATAACATGGCAGCAGTAAAACAATAAGGAGAGGTAAGTGAACCCGTGCTGTACATACCTTGTTTGTTCTTCTTCAATGGTTCACTTCTTTTGGTCCACTCCTTTGTGCATTCTGCCAAATTTGAGTGTTCTTTGGCAAAAGCTTCCATAAATTGCTTGTTGAAAGTTGCTTGAGGTTCTGGCAGCTTATACATTAATCTCAGATCTTCTATGGTGAATGACCCAATTAGCTCTTCAGATGGAGTTCTGAATTGTCTGTCTGAAATATCTGTACTATCCAGCACCCATCTCACCATGTCTGTATATGGGAGAATCCTTGGCCTTGCTGCTATTCTATGCAGAAATGAGCAAGCCAAGTCTCTAAGGGTTGCTTCAGACGTATTCTTTGAACCTGCTGTAGCTGCAACTTTTATCACCACAGGGTTTTCATCTTCTAACAGATTATACATTCCCTCCCAAGTGGATATACCGGCGTCCTTGTTACAGGTGGTGTCTGCATATAGCGAAGCCATTTCTTTGTTCTCAGAACTCGATCTCTTCTCCTTCTTACCCATAGTGTTTAGCGGAAGCTTTGTATAGTGGTCTGCTCCTTCGTGCCTGCGTTTTACGAATAAATGAGAGTAATGATATAAGAAAGGTGATGAGACTGTTTTGAATGTGAAAGCGGATGAAATATAATATTTAAATTGTGAAACGACTTTCAATCTAAACCCAATCTCTTTTCACATTAATAATCAATCCAATCATTTAATATAATCATTAAAGCGCATAACGGATTTGACATATGGGAAGATTGCCTTGGGATAGCGCGCCTACATGAATCTGCGACATTGCGATCTGCGATTTGCTGCGCAAATTCGCAATATCGCAAAATGAAGTCATCGCAGTCATAAAAATAACGCAAAAGTGGAAATTGCGCAATAGCGCAAAAGTGCATATCGCAAATGCGCAATAGCGCAAAATCACAAAAAGCGCAGAATCGCAAAAGCCTTGAAGATATTTATTAATCATTTAAATTTCTGAAACATCGATCCCTTTACTTTGATGTCAGTTTCACATATATACTATTTTGTTATGGATCTGCTTTCTTGTTTCAAGGCAATTTTATTATAATCTATCATAAACTTAGAGAGTGTTTCTAAATCATTCTTTCTAAGGGTTCTATTAAGTTTATGATAGAAAGTTTTGTTTGAAAACAACAAATCTAATTGATTTTTTTTTGGATTTTTAACTAAGGGTCCCATTTAGTATTATTACTAATAATAAATAAAAGGGGGGTTATACTTGGTCACAACATAACCTTCCATATTTATAGAAGTGAGTGGTAGGCTTCCTTGTCGCCATAATTTTACATTCAATGTTTCTTGCCAACCTGAATGCCTTCTCCAATGAATCAGGTTCCAAAACGTGAACTTCATGTTGGATGTTATCCTTTAAAGTACCTATGAAGAGATCAATCCTGTGTTCCTCTGGAATATCAGTTACCCTTATATTCAATTTTTGGAAGTCCTCAATGTGCTCCCCAACTAAACCCTTTTGTTTGAGATTTATCAATTGGCTAAAGAAGGTGTTGCTCTTTGTATCCTCATAATGTGCTATCATTTCCTCCGTAAAAATTGATCAAGTGACAATTTTTTTATGGGAGCAAAGCCATCGATACCATACAAATGTATTTTGTTCTAAATGTAAAGTTGCAATGCGTACCTTTTGTGTGTTTTGCACATTATGGAGATCCAAATATTGCTCCATCTGTAGTATCCATGTTACAGGATCTTTTCCATCAAACTTCCTCATATCCATTTTTGGAATATGGTGGTTCTTCTCGCCAACATTAGAGTTTATGAAGTGATGATTAACATCTATTTTGTTCTCATTATGAGTTTCCTCTACTATCTTTTCACCATTAGGAAACATTTCTTGTATCAACTTTGTCAAACCTTCCATGTCTGCTTTTAGATCATTCTTCATGTTTTCCATGTTGTCTTTCATTTTTTCATCGATCTTAGCTTCCATGTCATCCATCTTAGATTCCATGCCATCTATCTTAGATTCCACGCCTTTCTTCAAACCCGCCATATTATTCTTCAAACCATCCATCTTCGCTTCCACGCCTTTCTTCAAAACATCCATTTCATTTTTTGTTGCTCTTGGCGAGAGCGAAATTTGGTGCACTTGCTCTTGTAATATTGATAGATCATGTTGCAATTATTCATCTTCATGAGTCATAGTAGAGCCTTTTGAAGGCTTAATGGGTGTTGAATTATTTTTACGGGGCATTTTTTTTTAACCCAATACTGATATATATTCTACAATATGCCCTTGGAATCAATTCAAATTGATTCTTCAAACAAGACTTATGCAATTCGTAAAAAAAAATACACACCTTTTTCTTGCTTTTGAGGAGCTCGATATTGAAATTGGATTATCTTTGTGATTGCGGATCTTCAATATTTGAAATTAGGCACTGAGGTAGCATTCTGAATTATCTTTCGAATGCCACAGGTCTGACTTGATTTGGATTCTCCAAGGCAAAGTTATGTCCAATCTCCCACAATGACCTAATTATGGATTTGTTCAGTAGAGCGAACTTGTACGACCTGCCACGTGTCATTGTTTCGTCTTTTAGCTCTAAAATTGATAGCAAAGAAACTACAGTCCATTTACTTGCGACAAATTTTTACGGCACTCCAATCCGATGCTCAGAGAGAGAGAGTTATGAATATTTTCCCACGATCACCTCTTTGCAATGAAATTCAGGAGCCTGAAAGTGCACTACCTTCCACAGATGATATCTCTGAAAATATTGTGAACCAAGCTCTAAAATTTTGTGACAAGTTTCCTCAGGATTTCAGCTTCGTGCCCTAAAAATTTAAATTATGACCCTTCGTATAAAAAATTTATAGCGCAAATACCACGATGACCTGTTTAGATTAAATTGAGGAGCCTGCAAAAAAACCTAAATTCCACAGATCATATCTTTGAAAATGTTGCGAATGAAGCTATGAAATGTTTTGAAAATGTTCCTCATTATTTCGGCTTCGACCCTAAAAATTTCAGCTTCTGAAACTTCGTAGAAAAAAAGTTATAGCGAAAATGCCACGATGACCTGTTTGGAGCAGCGAAACCCTAGAATCCAAATCTCTGATACCAAATGTTGTGAAACCAGCTCCAAAAATATAAGAAAAGAGATTTCAAAGCCTTAGAAATAAGCCACTTCAAGGGGGAAACCTCCAATACATTACATGAATAAACAATTCTTGGATGATACAAATTACAAAACCTCCTTTCTATATATAGGAGTCCATGAGGCCATAATGTAATCTTAGTGGGGCCACAATGTAATCCTAGCCGACCTAACAATAATAATTTAAGAGCACAATAATAACAATATGGGGGTTACAGGGGTACAATAATAACAATAAGGGGGTTACACTAACAACAATAAGCGACTATACTAGTAATATAGGGACCTAACATTAGGAGAGAAATTATTGGATTTTTTATGTTTAATTCACATTTCCACCTTAAGCCTACTCATGGTTTTCATTATCACAATTGTTGGGCTAGTATCTTAAACTTGGAGCATGATCAAGTAACTGTTCTTTATTTAACCTATTTCCTTTATTTCAATAAAGAGGATTAATGATAATGGTGCTTGTGTTGTCTCAGGAAGCCGCGATAAAAAAAATATACATGCACAACATTTTCGGGATAATGTGGATGTTGAGACCTTTTAACATATTCAGTTTATCCTTCATATTCTTCAACAGGTCATATCAACAGTCGCATAAACTCTAACCATTCCATTATTCACTTCATCTTGCAGCGTTGAGGACATCAACAACAAGGGTAAAACTTGAGGTAAATTTGGATTAAGATTCTATAATTCATTATAAATTTAAGAAAGCTTTGATGATTAACCACCACATATACCGTATATTTGGTTTTTCATATACCCTCCATTTGCATGCTACTCTAATAAGGTCATAATCATAATGGTTCATGTAAAAAAAAGCAGTAACTATAGTACCTTCCCCTCCTATATTCACACATATTGTCAGAGGGTGAATTCATTGCTGCCTTTCATAAAAGAACCATCCATAAGCACTGGCCTCGCCAAAATAGAGCATGCTAGCACATATGTTACTATATCCATCACCAGCCCATATCATCCACCATTTCCATTGTCACCTATCATCCTATTCATCAATTTGTATCGCTCACAAAATCAAATCTATGGTAGTCAAATAAGAATGGTGTTTCTCCACAAGAACCAACACCCTCAAATCTTCATTTAGTGATTGTTCTGCATGAACTACCCCTGCCCTAAGCCATGATGCCATAATAACATATATATGAGCAAAGTATTTTTTTGCATGAGGACATGCAAAACCTCAGGCATGGGGAGATTTTGGGCCTCGAATATGGCCATGTTTTCATCATGCAATATCATCGTTCATACCCTAAAACCCTAGGTTTTTAACCCATTTTGTACCCTAATTTCATAACGTGCCGTAAAATTCACTCCATGGTTGGTTATCATTAGTTTTATTATATTTTCTATGATTAAATATGATTATTCCATGATTTACTAATGACGGTTTTTCTAATATCATTTGTCACAGGGTTCCATCGTCGAAACTCTTCACAAGTCAGTAGGGTACGGAAATGTCCAATTTGGGGCTTTGACACTTTTGGCATGCTTCCAGAGAAATAGAGAGAGGTTATTGTCAAACATAGTGTTATAATACCTTCCCATGGCTTGGATTGCACCCAAGTCACACATATGGGTCTCTAGAAGGAAATTAACAAATTTCCCGAATCTGCAACAAATTTCAAACTGCCAACTTCTTCCTCGATTTATGTGCAGGTAAAGGAAAATGAAATCATGGAGCATGGGTTTTTGTCCTAGTATATAAAATTGATTAAGCCTCAAACATTTTTCTAAAATTCATTACAGTTTGGGAGATAGGCAAAGGTCTTCAAGGCCAATTTATATAAAAATCCAAATTTGTAAAACAATCCTGTTTTGCATTTTGTACTTAAGAGTCAAGTACCAGATTCGTACTTATGGCTTTGAAGGGGTCAAATGCAATCAGAAAGGTTCAGAATCCTGAGCTCGATGATCCCTAAGCGGCCAACCTCCAAATCAGCACATCATTAACGTAGCCCAAGGATAGAATATAGTTGGAAGTAGTTAATTATGAAACTAAATATGTATTTGAGATAAGATTGTAAAAGACCGAGATTAGTACATATATTTTTATTTTCCATATAAATAAAATCATTTTCTATTTTATGATTAACAATCTTGCCTATAAAGGCCAACATTGTAATAAGACTAAAAAAATGAGAACTATCAGTGGATTGAACACAAAGCTTCGGGTTGTTGTAGAATTTTTTATTTATTTTTATTTTAATCAAAGACATCTGTTCTAGTGATTTAATATGGGTGTATGTTGATTTAAATCTTCGTGAATACCATTGTGATGCATTTCTAGCTCGAGTAAGTTAAATATCTTCTTTTTCTATAAGTTTTAACCTTCCCAGGTGTGGCAAGGGCCCACCACAGTCTGGGAATTAGCTCCTTTGTAGGTAGATTAAGATTAATTTGTGTTGTTTTCATTATAGAGCTCGTGATTTCATAATTACACAGATTGTGGTTTAGTTTCATTAATATTTTGATCATACTTGGTATCATATTACTTTACATTCTAAGAATTCATGACAGTTGTTGAATTGCGTGCTTGATCCCTTCTCATATAGAATCACTTGATTTCTCACTTGGTGTTGTTTGCTTTAGTTCTGAAATTTTATGACAATCATTACATATTGCGTGTGATCCTTTTACAGAGCATTACTTTGTTTCTGAAGGTGTTGTGTCGTGTTGTTTTTTATATTTACATAATAGAACCATATTTGAATGACTATGTGCATCCATCAAAACAATGATCTAATAACTCTGTGCATATTGCCAATTTCCAATAGTGGGCTTTCATGCGAAATGTGAGTTCGTAGATATATGTTGTAGAAATTATATGCACTAAGCATGCATATGTCCTTGATTCACTTGATCTCACACTATATAACTTTACGCAAAATACTGAATCAATTCCACTTTTTAATCTTTTGCGGAAAAATTAATTGCACACACATGTGAAGCATAGACAAAAATAATCAATCGCACATAACATAGTTTTTAATCGGGAAAGCCTGAAACTGAAAAGCCCAACTATATATTATGTATCATGGAATCATATGACAATCCTTATACAAAGCTTATCAAGCTCTCAGTACAGTACAATCGTCATACACTAATCAGGACCAATCTTGCAATTCCATGCACTGATATTTGCCTCCTGCTAGCTTGCCTCCCATGTGCAATCCTTGCTGAAGAATAGCTCTGAATGAATTCGAATTACTCCATCCTTGACTATGCAATCCTCATTTGCAACTCCAATGTGTGTGTGATGCAATCAATGCATCACTATAGTCACAACAAATAGTCTATCTTGCACTTTCACCTATCTCTCCACGGGTCTCCACTGAAACTGCCATGCACTGTAGTTAACTGTTGTATTGTTCAGTTGATTAATGAGTTATTATTTG
The DNA here is from genome assembly GCA_034641835.2 of Pinus albicaulis. Classification (NCBI taxonomy): domain Eukaryota; kingdom Viridiplantae; phylum Streptophyta; class Pinopsida; order Pinales; family Pinaceae; genus Pinus; species Pinus albicaulis. The sequence continues at coordinate 758,354,264 of CM076571.1, read as the reverse complement.
TGAATTCATTAACTAATTAATTCACTCCACTCTCAGTAGTGTATCAATCAGTTAGACTAGATACAACTAGCTCAACTGAGTCTAACTGAGTTAAACTGAATACAACTCCATAACTACTTCTTCCAATTGTGTCATAACTCTGTCACTTGAGTTCTAACTGAGTCCTTCATGCATTAGCTCCGCAAACCCTGGGAATTGCCATCTCTCAGCAATCCACCGATGTGCCACATCTCGTGCACCGAATCGAAGTGCTCCAAGAGAATAAGTTGTTGTTTAGTGTCCGCACATTATTAAGAGCTAATAATACCAGACATGCATCTATTTTTAGATCAGCGATCTATAAATAGACTTCACCCAATATTCTAAAAATAGAATTTCATATATTTTTCCAACTTGATCAACCATCCACACATAGCATCTTGCAACTTCTGAAATATGATCACCATGTCTAAAAATAGACTTGCACCAAAAATAGCCTGCGGGCCCACTTAGTGAAGGTGACTCTTTTCACTAAGCTCATCATCTTATTGAATCTCAACACTCCCTCTCAGCAAGATAGGGATTATCCTTCACCCCGATACTACCTCTATGGTATTCAAATTTTCTCCTGGTGAGCGCCTTCGTCAGAATATTTGCATCCTGATCCTCCGTAGGAATGTACTGAAGCAACATGATCTTTCGTTGCACACAATCTCTGATATGATGATACCGGATATCAATATGTTTAGATCTATCATGAAACACATGATTAACCGAGAGTTTAATGCAACTCTGATTATCACAATGAATCACCATGGGATCTAAATGTGAACCGAACAAACCAACCAGGATCTTCCTCATCCATATAGCCTCACATGTAGCTTGACTTGCTGCCATGTATTTCGATTCCGCTAAAATGAGTGCCACAGATCTTTGTTTCCTGCTGTACCAAGAAACTATCGTAGATCCAATACTGAAAATCCCTCTTGATGTGCTCTTTCTGTTTGTTGGGCTGCCTGCCCAATATGAATCCGTGAAGCCATGCAACTTCACCTCATTCGTCTGTCTGTACCATAAACCATACTCAGATGTGCCCCTAAGATATCTCAGGACATGCTTTCATGCCTTCCAAAAGAGCTTGGTAGGCTTAACCATCGCTTGTGAAAGCTGGTTCACCGCATAGCATATGTCCAATATTGTATTGACTAAATACATGAGAGAACCCACCAACTGTCGATAAATAGTGGCATCCACTACCTCTGCTGATGTAGCATCCTCTTTCTTCCAATTTCCTGGAAGAGGAGTGTCGATAGGCTTCAAACCCCCTTGGCATGTGAAACTCTCCGCATCTCCCGGCATACTTGCCTTGAGACACAAACAGTTCACCTTTCCGCTGCCATATTTCCAATCCAAGGAAATAATGAAGGAGGCCCAAATCCTTCATCTCAAACTCCTTTGCAAGATCTTCCTTGCATGAGTGTATCAACTACTCATCACCTGTTAGTATTAAATCATCAACATAAAATACAATGATTAAAATCTTACCCTCCACCACAATCTGGTACAGGTTTGCATCCGCCTCACTCTTGGTGAAGCCAAGTCTAGTGAAATAGTCAAGCGATCCGAAAGTGTACCAAGCACGGGTGCTTCGTTTTAAACGCACATGCTGTCTTTTGAGCCCGCACATGCGACTCACTCGCCGAAGATCTCAAATCATTTAGGCTGCTCGATGTACACCTCTTCCTCAATGATCCCATTAAGGAACGCAGTCTTCACATCCTTCCGATGAATGTGCCAACCCATCTGCGCTGAGAGAGCAAGGATGGTCCGTATGGAAGAATACCATGCAACAGGTGCAAAGGTTTCTTCATAGTCAATCCCTTCAATCTTTGAGAAGCCCCAGGCAACAAATCTTGCATTATACTTCTTGACACTCCCATCAGTAGCTTGCTTTACCTTGTAGATCCATCTTGATCCTACAACTGATTTTCCCACCGGCCTTGGAACAATCTCCCCAAGCAAGCTTCTAACAATGGAGTCATACTCCTCCACCAAGGCCCACTCATGTGGGCTCCCGCATCGTTTCTTCGGAAGAATATGGTTTCCATTCCCGATACAATATCTCCAAAGAGCTATGTATCCAAAGAGGAGAATCGTGTGACTATCTCTCGCTCGCGCCGTGATGTAGGAACCTCATATTTTGTGCCGCACTGCTTCGCCTCTCGTATCTCTTGGTACGCTATGCCTTGTCTCTATGTTTAGTTCCCCGTATGAGTGGACTCTCCACTCCATGAATCTCCTCTCGTGGCCGATCCACATCCTGAGTGCTCACATTTCTCGAACAAGCAGCCTTCACCGCATGCAAGTCTAGCTCCTCTCAAGCATAGCTTGTGCAAGACCCACGATCGTTCCGTTTCTTCCTCTTTCGTGACCCCATTCCCGTCGTGTTATCAAGGCACTATATTCTCTCAAAAAATTTCTGTTCTACAGAAGTATTTGAATTCACCCGAGATGTATTCACCACCATTATCACTCTGTAGAGCTTTCACTTACTTCCCCGACTCCTTCTCCACCAATGCCTTGAACTCACAGAACTTTGATAACGTTTCACTCTTCTTCTGCATGAAGAAGATCTAGCATCTACTAGAATAGTCATCAACAAATATCACATAATACCTGTGTTTTTCTGTTGAAGCAACTGAGAAAGGTCCACACACGTCTGTGTGAATTCTCTCCAGGATCACCGAAGCACGGTTCTCCTTCTCATGAAAGGTGGTCTTCACAAACTTACCCATAGTACATCCCTTGCACTGATCTGACTGCACAAGAGTACCCTTGGGAAGTCCAGTAGAAATTTTCTACAAAATATTCAAAGCGCTATGGTGAAGATGGCCCAATATCCTATGCCATAATTCGCCCTCATCCCGGCTCACCACTTCTTCTACTTTGCCCACCATTGTCAAAGACAACCATCTACCTCCATCTTGTAGAGATTCTTAATTCGAACCTTACATATCCTCGGGGTTTGACCCATTGTTTTATGTCGAAGGAAGGCTTTTCCCTCACTGAAAACAACATCATAACCTCTGTCTTCCAGCATTGCGACTGAGACCAAGTTCTTCTTCAGACCTGGAACATGCATAAAATTCTTCAACAATAATGGATTACCAAACTCCCTCTCAAAGGTAATGGTCCCAATTCCAGTCACACTGTACTGACCATCGTCGCCCATATCTATATGCATCTCGAGGTCCTTCTCCTCCAAGTCACTAAACAACTCTTTGTCTCCTGTCATATGGAAAGACGCACCACTATCAAGATACCACACTGGTCCCATGCAGCTTGAAACTAAGCAAGCGATCAAGGAGAAATCAAGCTCAAATTGCGAGGCTAAGGCCTCTCCAGCTATAGATCCAACAGCCTTCTTGTTCTTCTTCTTCTGTGGACAGTTAGTGGCGAAATGTCCATGTTAGTGACAGTGAAAACACTTCACTTTGGACAAATCCTGCTTCTTGCCTTTAGCATCGGATTTTGAAGGATGTTTCTTCCCCTTCCCTTTACTTGCTTTGGAAGCCAAAGCACAATTCTCTTCATCTTCATTCTTAGATGAAGATCCATCCCTGGTACCCTGCCTTATCTCCTCCTGCACAAGATCCGACCAAAGTCTCTCCCATCCCTGCAGTTTCTCTCGTCCATTGACAGAGTCTTCGTAGCTATGCCAACTCTTCGGAAGCCCAAGGAGAGCCAAGCTCATCAATTCTTCATCATCAACAATAACCCCCACACTTCCCAGTTCATCCTTGCAGTGGACAAACTTCGTGAGGTGTTTTGGAATACTGTCGCCTTTCTCCATTTTTATTTTTCTGAGCTTGTCTTTAAGCGCCAACTTCCTCTGGTCACTTCTGCTTTGGAACAAATATATCAAAGCCTTCCACATTAATAATGGAGTGGCTTTCCCGTGAAGGCTGGACACAATATGGTCCTTCACACCTTCCAACAGAATTCTCCTCGTCTTTGTTGTCTTCTTTTGTCATCTGTCAAGTAATGCAGCATCGCTAGATCCCGGCTTAGGAACATCGCTATCGATGAAATCCTTCAGCCCATTATCCTCCAGCACCACCTCCATCCTGTCCTTCTAGGCTATGTAATTCGAGCTCCCATCAAGTGCATACTCCAATCGCAACCCATTGAAATCCATTTCAATGTACACTCAACTTCTGCACCAAGAATCTTCTGCAGCAAATTTGAATTGTCCACTAGCACAAACTCACTTCACAATTTCAATATTCAATCAACAATGCTCCGATACCATGTAGAAATTCTATGCAGTAAGCATGCATATGTCCTTGATTCACCTGATCTCACACTATTTAACTTTATGCAAAATACTGAATCAATTCCACTTGTTAATCTTTTGCGGAAAAATTAATTGCACACACGTGTGAAGCATAAACAAAAATAAGCAATCGCACATAACACAGTTTTTAATCGGGAAAGCTTGAAACTAAAAAAACCAACTATATATTATGTATCATGGAATCATATGACAATCCTTATACAAATCTTATCAAGCTCTCAGTACAGTACAATTGTCATACACTAATCAGGACCAATCTTGCAAATCCATGCACCGATCTTTGCATCCTGCTAGCCTGCCTCCTCTGCGCAATCCCTGCTGAAGAATAGCTCTGAATGAATTCAAATTACTCCATCCTTGACTGTGCAATCCTGATTGGCAACTCCATTTCAGTGATGACCACATCACTGGAGTCACAACAGATAGTCTATCTTGCCCTTCACCTATCTCTCCACTGGGTCTCCACTGGAACTACCATGCACTGTAGTTAACTATTGTATTATTCAGTTGATTAATGAGTTATTATTTGTGAATTAATTAACTAATTAATTCACTCTACTCTCACTAGTGTATCATTCAGTTAGACTAGATACAACTAGCTCAACCGAGTCTAACTGAGTTAAACTGAATACAACTCCATAAACTACTCTTCCAACTCTGTCATAACTTTGCCACTTGAGTTCTAACTGAGTCCTCCATGCATGAACCACCAGTTGCCCTTGGGAATTGCGCAATTCCCTCAGTCCACTGATTTTCCAAATCTACACACTGAAACAAAGTGATCCAAGAGAATAAGTTGTTGTTTAGAGTCTGATTATTATTAAGAGCTAATAATAATCGACATGCATCTATTTTTAGATCGACGATCTATAAATAGACTTCGCCCAATATTCTAAAAATAGAATTTCATCTATTTTTCCAAATTGATCAACCATCCACAAATAGCATCCTGCAACTTCTGAAATATGATCACCATGTCTAAAAATAGACATAGTCTAAAAATAGACTTGTGCCAAAAATAGTCTGCGGGCCCACTTAGTGAAGGCGACTCTTTTCACTAAGCTCATCATCTTGTTGAATCTCAACATATGTCGTGGTAATGCATAAGGATGTGACGGTAGTTACCAGCTGCATTTACATATATAATGTTTGATTTCTTGTGAATTACATTTTTATTTAGAAGTACTCATGTGTGAGAATTACTTTCCAAGCCTTTGTAATTTCAAATCATTGAAAAGACGTGAGTGTGTTTAAAAGCCAAATCATTCATAATGTGAGTGTGTTGGAAGCCGACCTTAGAGTTTTGAGTGTGAATTTGAAATAGCATTGGTAGTTTCATTTTTAAAGCAATGTAGTTTCATTTTCAGAACGATAGTGTTTGTATTTGGAATCAAATTATTCAGGTGCAAGTTTCCTTGTGCATAGGGTAAGCTTAATTTTTAGTAGTGTAAGTTTTATTGTCAGCAATGCAAGTTTCATTTTCATTAATAACAATGTGATTTTTAGTGAGAATCTCATTAAGTTTTTATTTTTCAAGTAGTGTAAGTTTCATTAGTGGAAGTGTGAATTTAATTTCATAGCGGAGGCATTAGTCAAATTTCATTTGGTTTTGTTTTCCTTTCATTATGAATTTCATGTTTCATCTAGATTCAGTTAAAGCCTTTTAGGAGCCGCATGAGATTCTTTTAACTCCTTAGATGAGTGTTCTTTTCAGAAAATGAGTGATAGATTACAGTTATTCTATAACGAGTAACTAGTGTGTTCTTTCATAGGAACAACGATTATGTTCTTAGGAATTGAATTGATTTTATACCCTAGTTTAGGTTAAATGCTTTGATCCTGCATTTGCGCCTCGAAGCTTACGAGTCCCAAATTGATAATTTAATGTTGGAAACTATAACACATATAATTTAACCAAAAACTATAATGGTAGCTTGTCCCCGTGTGAAGGTTTTCCCATTCTGTGACATATGTCACACTTCTTTACATACTCTTTAGCATCCTTGTGCACTGTGGGCCACCATAATCTTTCTTGTAATATTTTTCTTGCGGTAGAATTTCCTCCAACATGTCCTCCTGCAACTCCGTTGTGGCACTCCCACAGAACATCCGGTCTTTCATGGTCTAAACACACCTTCGTAGTACCTGCTCCAGTCCCATCTTGTATAACTAGCCTGCAATAAGCTATTAATTCGCTGCTCTAACGACCAGGTGTTTCCTTTGTACCATTGTGTATTCTTCCGACACTTTCCTGAAGCCAAAAATGTTTCTATTTGGTCTAATTAATCTGGGATAGCCTCTACGCGAAATAAATCCACATTCGATAGCTAATCGTCGACTGGCCCTCCATTCTCTCCTAATTCCAGTCTAGATAGATGATCATGTCCTGCATTCAATCTCACTGGCTTCATTATAACTTTGAATGTGAAATCTTGGAACAGTAATCGCCATCTGCAAATTTTGCCTTCAAAGACTGGATTTTTTACCAGATACTTTAATGCTGAGTGCTCTGTAAAAAAATTTGAAGGAACCCCCGAGCAAGTAGTGGCGGAACTTCTAGAGGGAGTAAACCATTGTGAGAGCTTCCATTTCCCTGGTTGTGTAGTTATTTTCTGCAGTTGACAGTTTCCAGCTTGCAGAAGATACTGGATGGTTTACATTTTTTCCCCTGGTTGCACTAGCACAACCCCCAACGCAATTCCTGAAGCATCAATGTGCATATGGAACTGTTTGTCCCAATTAAGATATGTCAAGATAGGTGTACTTGCTAGTCTTTCTTTTAGTGCATCCAATTCTTTACTATAGTCATCGGTCCACACGAACTATTTTGTTTTCCTTAGTAACTTTTTCAATGGGGCTGTGATGCGGGCATAGTTACGGATAAATATTTTGTAGTAGCCTGTATGCCCTAGCAAAGACCTCAGTTGCTTAACATTCTCCGAAGGGTACATATTGACAATTACCGCAACCTTGGCAGGGTCCACACATACTCATTCTTTGCACACCACGTGGCCCATCAATGTTCCAGAGGGGACTGCAAATATGCACTTCTTTATGTTCAATGAGACCTGGAGCTGCCTGCACCGATCAAACACCATACGGAGAAAATTTGCATGTTTCTTCAATAAAATGTATACAGTCCAGTCATCCATGTAAATCTCTAGAAAACCTGTGTATGTATTCCCTGAATGTTGTTATGACTATTCTTGAGAAAAACATTGGTGCATTCTTCAATCCAAAAGGCATCGCATGATAAGCATAGGAACCCCATTCTGCGGTGAATGTGGTTTTATTTTGTCATTCTCTGCTATCTTGTGTTGAACCCTTAGTTAAACTGAGAGGGGGGGTGAATCAGTTTAACTCATTCATGGACTTTTAAAACTTTTCCATCAAAACTTATTTACACCTTCATTTCATGTTCAACTTAATATGTGAGTAATCTTAGAATGTGAGCAGCAAGTATTAAGATAATGTAACAACAGACTTAATATGAGAGCAACAAGTATTAAGCAGATTAGATAAACCATATCAACACATAAATATCATGCACAGAGACACCAAATATAAGTGGAAACCCATAAAGGGAGAAAACCACATCTTATTATTGATGTGATGCAAAGGCAAGCTCCAACTCCCTCTCACCACTGATTTTCTGTAGGCTCCAAACCACAGGAGGCTCCTACCTCAATTCTACAAGCTACAACTTGCAAGGAAGCTCCAACTCCCATCAATTTTCTGCAGGCACCAACCTACAGGAGGCTCCAACCTCAGCCAGCTACAACTGACTTCTATCAAGCTACAACTTGATTTGGAAGCACCAACTTCCTCTATTTTCTGTAGGCTACAACCTACAGGAGGCTCCTACCTCAGTCAGCTACAACTGACATCTATCAAGCTACAACTTGATAGGGAAGCTCCAACTTACTCACTCTTTAAAAAAAAACACTTGCTGATTTACCTGGATATGAGCTCTGTTCTGTACCATCTTCACTGCTGTGCACCAGCCTTCATATCTTCTCTGCATCATCTCTGCATTTTCTCAGATTCTCTATCAGCTCCTCCTTATTCTCTGCCTCACTGCTTCATTTATGCATTCTCTAACCTCTCTATGCATATCAATGTGATATCATTTATAGAGTTTGCCTCATGACTGTTTGTACTCCACAGGGAATTCGAAGTGAATAGCCTTGACTCTTTGCCTCATGCCTTCTCATTTCTTTGTCCATCTCATTAAAAAAAATATAGCAATTTATACAAATTTTTGTTTTACAGTGGAGTTTTGTTTTCCTACCGGAGACTTTCCAATGCATCACAAACAATATAAAATCAATTAAAACATTTACATTCACATTTTCAGTTACATATATAAATTTCACTCAGCCCTTTTTCTGGCCCTTGGATTGCTGATTTTGTCTTTTCTGCTGCTGTCATGTAACTGTTCTGCATACCTCTACTGTTCACTGCCTTTTTCAGTTTCTGCACACTCTCCTTCTTTCTGTGCATGTTCACCTGTTCACTGCAATTGTGTATTTGCTACATATATCCCTATTTTACAAGTTTAGCTCCCCAATAACTCTCAAACTCTCATTGTATATAAAAATGCAGCTTCTTCTTATTATCTGCTGGCAAATTTAAATAAATTTGGATTCTTATAATCAAGGTTATAAAACCCATAAAGCATATAATATTCTCTTCTAATAAACCCAACAAACATTTTATTTCACTTCGGAATAATAGTGCAACCCACAAATACATATAAAACTCAACATACTAACAGCTCGACCCCATAACATATCATTCTTCCTTTTGCAAAGCTCATTTGACCCATATCAAACATAATATATATACTGCCATATATATATATATATATATATATATATATATATATTCCCCAATCGTATGTTACAAATGTGTTATATATATATTGGTCACTTCACGGAATATTCATATATGTTAACACTTAATTGAATGTTCGGGTCCCATAGCGTATTAACATACCTTAATTGGTTGACATCGTTAAACCCAAAGTAACTATATAATCCAATGCACATAGATGTCTGGACTATTGGGTTAATAAACTCGGCTTTCCATTCTATATGATTTACAATCACATTTATACTTTGGGCAACGAACCAAAGCATGACCAAACAATTATATTGTTACATTGCCGTAGATTTATCGACCCATATCATATGCGCTCACCTCTTATATCTATATATATATATATATGGGCAGTTAACATTAGAACTTTCAACCACCGACGAATACACAACACATATTTATTAAACCAAGCGCACTTCCATATATGGCCCACAATGTTGAAACAAAACATCGCATCAATTTATAATGCAACAGGGCCCACAACTTACCTCCATACCTTCGCTAACCACCACGCCCATCCAACAACTGTAGATTCATCGCGATACCATTCAATAATCCAACGGTAGTCGCGCGATTGAATTGCACGGAGTCTATCTCTCCAAATCCACGCGATGATCTGGGCCCCAGCACTAACGTACCTCTCACATCTGACGGTTGAGGAGTTGTCGCGCCCGCTTTGGTGATCCGACGACCAAAATGAAATATCGCGTAACCAAACAACGTGAGGGTTAATCCTCAGAATTTACACGATATAAGTGGTTTCTCCAAACCACTTATGGGCACGCGTCAATCAGTTTGTGATTTCGCGTTTTTTTGGTTAATTCCATTTACCACTCTTGTGGTCGCGAGATACCACCGGATTTAATCTCTGAAACCACCTAGCTGCTCACAGTTCCGCCTGCCCGTTGGGTTCAAGATTCTGTTCCCTCGGTTTACTACACAACTCGGTCATATCCTTCACAACAGTGTTTTCACTCTGGTTTCCTTTACGCACTTGGTTATATACATACTTGGTAAAACCATTCGAACCTTGCCACTTCCTTGATTTCTGATTCTGCCTTAAACTATACCATCACTTTTTCTTTGACCGGTATGTTTAATTCATTCCTCTTCCCTTCAAACTGCGCGAAACCCCTTAGGAGATCCTCAACCTCTCCATTGTTCTTTCGCTCCATTAACCCTCGTCTAAATCTGGGCTTGAGAATGCGTATTCCGCTCAAGTGTGCTTCTGTTGTAGATATGAATCACCGATCAATCCGAAGCTGACATGCCCAAAGTCAACCTTGAATTGAAACTCAAGTACAGTTCTCCGTTTCACTGTGTGGATATTCACACTTCTGACATATGCACCTTCTATTATACTCAGTTCAAGACATAAAACCGACATTAAATTACATCAATGCTTTCCTCACATGCAGAGCCTCGGTTAAAGTTCATCATCTACTTATTCATAGAACTCTAACATTCCTCACATAGTATTTGACTAAGGGATACATATATGGCCCACATAGAATTTAGAGACAACTTCCTCCTCAATTCATGCATCGATTCTTCCATTTAACCAGAGCACATTTCAGAGTTTATCATTCAAGCATATTCGTACGGAGTTGAATCATTAATTCTCATATGACTCAGAGTTCATATAAATTAACAGAATACTACTTCATTCCTATTGCCTTATTCACTGCATTACAAAACTCTACTTCCTCTGGGGCCTGATCTTCGACTACATGGCCCTTCTACCTCACTACTCTGTTTCTCCAGATCTTCAGGTCTGCTATTTTCTGCTTCAACTCCTTTGTTTCATTTGCTGCCTGGGCTGCCTCTTTTCCTTGTCTGATGCTTTCTCTGCTGCCTCTTTTTTACCTCTCTGCTTCTTTGCTGCTTAACTATTGTTCCTTTGTGCTCCTTTGTCTTGATGATAATTCAGGTGCTACTCCTATCTTCTCCTTTGCCATCAATGACAATATTTCCAACAGTCTTCCCCTTTGGCATTGATGGCAACACATCCACCAATAATCCAATGCTTCCTCCAAGTCTTCCTCTGCTTGCCTTTTAGAAGACCCTTTCTTATGTTACTTTCTTTTCCTCCCCCTTTGACATCAATGGTAAAGGGTTGCACATTTCTCAGTGTAGATTCTATCTTTGCATTTCTTTTCTCTGAGTTGTGTTTAGGCCGTCTTCTTCTGACTTTGTACCCTTCTGCTCCAAACTGGTGTACAAGAGTTGTTGAGAGAACACTTTTGAGGATTATTGAACTTGAATATACACTGTAAGTTAATACAATCCCAAAGCACAGACTCCTTTCACTTGTATAAAGCTGAAAGTGAAGATCATGACATTTCATAGAACACCTTGTACCAATCTTATCTAATCAGAGATGCATCATTGGATCAAAACTAAAATACTGAGAATGCTTCAAATATACTTCAGTATCTAGTATTATCTTCATCAGAAATCCATATCTGTTGAGGAATTTGTAGATGGAATATGTCTTCTTCTGCAATACACAGCTGCAGTACCACTCCTGTTCAATTATGTTGATGATGCCAATATACCTTTTATAGTTTTGGTTCACCTTTCCTGACTGTTGGTGGTGATATGAGCTAGGGTGCTGACAAGGATATTATCCTTAATAGCTGAAAGGTCCTTGTCACTGATGTGAACAGTGAATCAACCAAAATTTTATCTAAGAGATCAAATGACTTTACTACTTGTACAATGTACTTTCAAAACAAACCCTTGAGACTAGATACATTCCATGTATTAGTCAGTCTCACTTATCAATCATGCAATATCTTTATGATATAAGGAGGTATGTATGTCAATGATCAATCTCTCTTTTAAAGGTGAATTACCAAAAAAATCCTTTATGCTGAAGTAGGATTTGGATGAATTAATAAAAGACTTTTGAGCTTCAAATGGTAATCACAACTAGTCCTTCATGCTTCAGATACTTTAACTGTTCTATCATGATGATCTTCCACACACACATATTCAAGATGTTTAATTGAAATCTCAGCAAACAGACTTCACACAGTTTTATGAATGATCTTAAGGAAGAGGCCTTGAAGATATATATGTACTGACTTCTGGAAGGCATGCAATTATATATAGAGAAAGATACTGCTTCAAAGCTCAATATAATGCTTCAAGTGTAAACAAAATACTGATCCTTTTGTACTGCTACTGACCTTTTCATGCTAAATGCAGATAATGCTGGGAATTTTACCTTTATGTACTTTTGCCATAATCCTTTGATCATGAGGACCTGTACCATACTGCTGCTCCACTGATAACACCTGGTATTTTGTTGATAGGCATGCTGCTTGTACCTAAATACCAATTGATACTACTTTGATAAACCATGCAGAGATTTCACTTCAGTTTGCACACTAACCCATAATTAAGACATCCTTCATAAATTCTACTATTGAGCTATCCACTGTTCACACCAACAGTCATCAATATCCTGAATTTGATCTTGGCATCATTAACCATTCTTCTTTTTCTGTCATTCTGTTCAAAGGAAAGCCATTGCATGTTTCTTTTTAGGACTGCTCTAGAATCATTGTTGCTTTAAGTACAATTCAATTGTTCTAACATAATGATCTTAGGGAAGACATCTTCAATTTCTATACTAGGAATCTTCATGGGCATATCACTCAGAGGTTTATCACCTACTTAACTGCACTCCTCCAAGGGGAATTTTCATAGATGAATGATGTAATTACATAATGATCATAGGCACTTATCTTTCTCATCCTTCTTAATATGATTCATTGTTAATTATAGTAGTATGATGCACATTGTGATCATCACTTAAAGTGTTGATGTCTTCTTAGCTTACATGTTCATGGCTGATGTTCTCTCTACCATCATGGCTGCCTGTTTCCTTCTCTTCTTCCATCAATCTGTTAGCTATTGAATGATTTAGATCATCTTCTTCCTCTATAGTTATTTGTTAGATGAACTTTCCTTTCCCTTCCTGATCTCATAGCTGTTCTCATTTCATGGAGCTCTTCTTAGACTACTTTCATGGAGACTATTTATGAACTACTCTCCCCCTGGGATGTTGCTTCATATTTATCACATGGTTGGATATTTGCTTTGCTTCCTAGAGCAGCTCCCCCTAAGACTATGATAGATTCATTATGTTATTGAGGTAACAGGCTCCCCCTTTCTCTTTTCCTTCCATACTTTATTGGGGTTCTTCATAATGTCTGCACTTCTTTTTGATTCATAGTTTTGTTTGATTTGATTAGATTTCATCATCTGTCTAGAGTTCTTGAATGTATATGGTAGTTTACAGTCTTTTTCTTTGTGACCAAGCTTGAGGCATACATAACATCTTATTTTACCAAGGTACTTTTGAGCTGATGTATAATATTTTGTTCCCCTTTTTTAACACAATTTACATTCAACAAGTTTATGTCCAAAATTATTGCATGCATAACAGTAACCATGGAAATGATTTGTGTACCTGGTGAAAGATTGTCTTTTCCATTTGCTTGCTTGAGGGGTTCTTCTCATTTTCTGCATCCTTTGCTGGTTGGATTGAATTTTCTTTGTCTTACAATATGCTACAATATGTCCAGGTTTGTGGCAGGAAAAACAAGTGATACTTCTCATAGGAGGAAAGAACCTTCTTTGACATCTTCCAAATTTATTCAATTCATATTCAGGAGTGTGAGAGCCTTTTTCAGCTAACTGTTTCATCCTTTCATTAACTGTCCTTTCATGTTGCTGCTTGTTTTTGTTTGTTTCTTCACAAATCCTGTTCTTGCTGGCTTCTACTCCTGCAGGAATCTTCTGAGCTGCTTCATTATCCTTTACAACTTGTTTCTCCTTCTTAGCCTATCCCAGTCTATATGAGAGGAGACCTTTGAGCATTTAGAATTTGGTCCAATTGTCCAGAGCTTTTCATTTGTGGAGTATTCATTAATAATTCTCTTTGGGCTTTTTCTAATTTCTTTCTCAGGCACACTACTTCTTCTTCCAGTTTCTCACATTCCAGACTTTTCTCTTTAATTTGTTGCAGCAGAGTGTCTTCAACTTTCCTTGCTTCTTCAAGTTGTGTCTTCAGGCCAACAATTTCCTTCTTATCTTCATATGCTCCCTCATCACATATTTGCACCAATGTCTTAAACTCTTTGTTTTCCTTCTTCAATCTTTCTATTTCAGTCAAGGTTGTGTCATGTTTTCCTTTTTTCTCACCTGTAATTTCTTCATGGAACTTACTTCCATTCACACTAGAAGGTACCTCATTTGATTGAACATTTTCCTTTTGACATGAATTTTTCTTCCTCTTAAATATCGTCTCCTTCTTGACAATGTAGCCACTAGTGTCTGCTTCATGCACGAAATGCAATCTATCCCAGATTTCTTTTGCAGAGGTTAAATCCATTATTAACTCAAGATCCTTGTTATGAAGATTGTTGTATATCACACATTTTTCCTTGGCATTCCTCTGTTGTTCTTGCACCGAGGGAGAGTCTGTGCAATAACCATCACATGCAAGTTTCCATACCTCGGGTTCATTAGCCATTAACTCTGTTTTAACCCTACCTCTCCATTCAGGAAAGTTTGTTGTACCTAACACAGGTACATTTTGATAGTCCATGACTCAACCAGATCTCCTTCAAGCTATTAGGCACTACAAGAAAAAAGCACATTGGTGAGGGGCGAAAATGGTCACCATAAGCTCAATGGTGAGGGTCAAAAGAGCCTTCGTCACCAAAAACTGAACGTCACCAAAGGTGGCGTCGCCGAAAGTATAGGTGTTGTGGTGACATTCAAGGTCCGTCACCAATAATAATTTAATAAGGATGGCGGAAGTTGAGTTCTAACGAATTCACAAATCATCACCTATCTTGAGTTGGGAGGTTGGCTGCGGGAGTTCTATGGAGGGAAGTGGTTTTGCCACCTCCCATGGAACCTTCCTTGTTGATAGGGCCAATCCCATAATTATAAGGATCCCAACTCCTCCTTCCCCATCTATAAAAGCTTGCTCAAATCAATGGCAAGCTAGTCTTGAAGTGCCTAAGCTCTGAATCTCCATATTCCCAAGAGCCTTTGTGATGTAAAGCACCCTCTCTTTCCCTTAAGGCTGACTCAAGTAAGGAGACCTTTGTCACGAGACTCTGGAGAGGTTTTCCCTTTCCTTGGCAAGCTTTGCGAGACGTGGACTACTGGAGACCCGTCCGAAGGAGACCGCGACGTCAGAACTTGGTTGTAATCTTTCTTCGCTGGTTATTTAATAGATGATTATGATTATGGTTCCACTCCGTTTTCCATCATGTTAATGCGAGTAATGTCCTTTCTGACTGATGTTTAGTTACGTATGCCGGTTTCTATGCTTGTATCTGTTCGTTTCTTCCATGTGCAGGTGTTCATCCGCGGAGATCGTGGAGGGATTGTGATCTGCCGAGGCTGAGGAACGGGGACGCTTCTTCTTCAGATCCTAGCGTTGGAATCCAGGTAGGCTTCTATCTCCAGCCTTTTCATTCGTAATTAGGAACCTGTGTCATGACATTGTTTGTTTGTTGCTAGACCCCTGCTGGGCTAGTAGGGATCGCCTCTATCCGCAGAGGGGATTTACCTCCTCAACATGAAGACTGTTGTATATCACACATTTTGCCTTGGCATTCCTATGTTGTTCTTGCACCAAGGGAGATTCTGTGCAGTAACCATCACATACAAGTTTCCATACCTCAGGTTCATTAGCCATTAACTTTGTTTTAACCTTATCTCTCCATTCAAGAAATTTGTTGTACTTAACACAGGTACATTTTGATAGTCCATGACTCAACTAGATCTCCTTCAAGCTATTAGGCTTACACCAAAGGAACCAGCTCTGATACCAAATGTTGAACCCTTAGTTAAATTGAGGGGGGGGGGGGTGAATCAGTTTAACACATTCATGGAATTCTAAAAATTTTCCATTAAAACTTATTTACACCTTCATTTCATGTTCAACTTAATATGTGAGTAATATTAGAATGTGTACAACAAGTATTAAGATAATGTAACAACAGACTTAATATGAGAGCAGCAAGTATTAAGCAGATTAGATAAACCATATCAACACATAAACATCATGCATAGAGACACTAGATATAAGTGGAAACCCATAAAGGGAGAAAACCACATCTTATTATTGTTGTGATGCAAAGGCAAGCTCCAACTCCCTCTCACCATTGATTTTCTGTAGGCTCCAACCCACGGGAGGCTCCTACCTCAATTCTACAAGCTACAAATTGCAAGGAAGCTCCAACTCCCATCAATTTTCTACAGGCACCAAGCTATAGGAGGCTCCAACCTCAATTCTGCAAGCTACAACTTGCAAGGAAGCTCCAACTCCCATCAATTTTCTGCAGGCACCAACCTACAAGAGGCTTCAACCTCAGCCAGCTACAATTGAATTCTATGAAGCTACAACTTGATATGGAAGCACCAAATTCCTCTATTTTCTACAGGCTACAACTTACAGGAGGCTCCTACCTCAGTCAGCTACAACTGACATCTATCAAGCTACAACTTGATAGGGAAGCTCCAACTTCCTCACTCTTTCAAAAACAAACACTTGCTGATTTACTTGGATATCAGCTTTGTTCTGTACCATCTTCACTGTTGTGCACCAGCCTTCATATCTGCCCTGTATCATCTCTGCATTTTCTCAAATTCTCTATCAGCTCCTCCTTCTTCTCTGCCTCACTGCTTCATTTCTCCATTCTCTAACCTCTCTAACCTCTCTCTGCATATCAATGTGATATCATTTATAGAGTTCTCCTTATCACTGTTTGTATTCCTTAGGGAATTCGAAGTGTACAACCATGACTCTTTGACTTCTGCCTTCTCATTCCTTTGTCCAACTCATTCGGAAAAAATATAACAATATGTATACATTTCAGTTTTACATTGGAGTTTTTTTTTCCTACCGGAGACTTGCCAATGCATCAAAAACAATATAAAATTAATTAAAACATTTACATTCACAATTTTAGTTACATACATAAATTTCACTCAGCCCCTTTTCTGGCCCTTAGCTTGCTGGTTTTGTCTTTTTCTGTTGTTGTCATGTAACTGTCCTGCATACCTCTGTTTACTGCAACTCTGTGCACCTGCGCATGTACACTTGTCAAAACCCACATTTTCATTCCTGTGCATATTCACCTGTTCACTGCAATTGTGTATCTGCTGCATATATACAACTAGTTTACAAGTTTGGCTCCCAAATAGATCTCAAAGTCTCATGCATATAAAAATACATTTCTGGTTAATCATCCAAAAGGGTCCTCAATCTCTTCAATCTGGGCAAACTCTGTTCATTGCGGAAGTTATTTTATAAATCATTTGTAATGTCCCTTGTTCAGGAACTTGCTGCTCAATCGGGAACATCTTAGATGTTCCATTTTTCCTTCTTCAGTGAGACACTGCAAGTCCATTTCAGAGATTGACTGTTGGGGATTTTACAGGATATGTATCCTTCAAAGAAGGGAGAGATCCTGAGGCTAGCTGGCCCTTCACAGACTCTACCTATGGATATGCAATATTCCACCTCGGGAATTTTTTCTACAGCTGCCCATGAGGACGTTGTATAAGGAAGTTGCTGCATAAATAAGGCTATCCAACATTGGGATGCCCTAGAACACTTCTAATATAACTCCCCTGCAGAAAATGAGCTTAAAGAAATGATTCTAGTTGGGTTATATAGACCTCCCCCAAACTAGATCTCTAAAACAATGCTCAAAGAGTGAGCTACATCAATGCATGACCATGAATATTAACTCTGCAAATCTGAAATACATCATAAGAGGGGAAATAGTGCAGCCAACATTATATTATGATTTCAGCATGAATATACAAGAAATAATTGAGGGAATAACCCTCTCAATCCTCTAGAACCAACTCCAATGAATATACCATGCAATGCCAGAGTCGCCGCAGCTACATAGAATGCCGGGAAACCATAACTGCACAGTCTCTTTGAGAGATGCAGCTGCTGAATACATAAAAATGATAATGTGGCTGAAAGATACAAGAAAAATAGTGCAAGAGAATAAAATGGGCTCAATATAGGATTTCTAGCCAATCTTAGGGAGATTGCTAGAAATGCCAGATAAAATACAATAGTGACAAATGAATTGTCACTGCAGCTAGAACCAGATGAATATGAGACTATGGCTGATCTGATATACTGATGCCCTCCTCTGATAATGCCCTCAAAGGAAAAGGGGCTGATCCCCTTTCACTCAAAAACAATCCTCCTGATGTGCACAAGAATCTCCCTCAACACTGCCCTCATAGAATAACGCAGTTTCTCCAAGTGACTGCGCAGTGGGAGATGGTGAATGATTGGCCTGATCCCACAGATCTGAAATGAAGTCCAAGAGCTCTCTCTATAGCTCCTACAAAGAATAAATCCATCCTCCTCTGAAAATGCAAGTAGGGAAGAACTCTATGAGTTCCTCTGCTGCTACTCTAGCTACACATCAACCTACTACAGGAAAACGTTGCAACTGAAGGAGTAAGCTTGGCCAAATTCCAGAATGAGGAAATGAAGCTCAAATCCTCTTCTCCCATGAGGAAGAGGTGGGGGATCCCCACCGGGAACACCCCCAGTGCTCAAGATCACTGCAATCTTGCTGAACAGCCCGGATGTGCAAGTCCGTGACCTCACTACGGAATTTCTGAATCAAAGAATGAATCAAATGAGCTGCTCCTTCGTTCTTATAAAGCAAATGAACTCACTTTCACCATATGCCCCACAATTAGGGTTTGCATTCTCTTTTGAATTCTTTCCCTCCAAAAGTTGTGTTATCTTCTCAAGCAAGCAATCCCTCTGAAGCAGCGCTGTTGACTTGGTCAAAATAGCCAACTCAAGGTGATCCTCATCATGTTCACACCATGGGGTGTTTATTTAAGCTGCTTTATTATTTCTACTTTCACACAAGGAGTGTTATTTATTCATATGAAAGGGGCTAAGGTGTCTCCTTGCCCATTTTATTAAACAAAAATAAAATGTGAAACTATAATTTCCATTTTAGCTTGAGGCTAAATATTGGGACATTACAGTCCTCCCCTCCCACATGTTGCTTGCCCTTAAGAAATTGCATGAAGAGAACAAAATCTTCTCCCCCTTCTTCTCTTGTGGCCTCCTCATCAATGGTCCCATCACTGCTCAAATATGCTGCAATAAAGCTGTCCTCCAATGCTCTCTCCCAAGTATGCATAATGCTCATCATGGAAATATAGAAGGTGTAGTGAAATCCTTCTTGTTGTGATAAGGCCTCCTTAAGGTAGGAGTGATGATGTGCATGGGAAAATTTGTGTCCCAATGATGATCATCTTATCCATGCAATCATCCAAATGAAGATCTCACCCCTAATTTCTGCAATGTGTTGGGGATGAATGGAGAGGGTGCTTGTGCTTCTCATGATGGCCCTCTCTCCATTTGAAATGTGTACATGGGGCTGCCTCTATCCTTGGGCTGAAATGATATGGCCTCCAAGAATGGCCCAAGCTACCCCACTAAGAAATCCAGCCATGAAATGCCTCCTCAAATTCTCCAAGTGGTTTCTCCCACAAGAAGAGACAAGTAGCAATGTGGCATTCATGGTATGCCCATGGTGTCTCCTGCAAAATGAAGCATGTATAATAGGGAGAATCATGCTCCCAACGGGCTGAACATATAATTATCTCCAAATAATGATCCTCAACATAGTACAACATCGGAAATACAATGGAGCAATATGCAATAAAAACAAGTTGTCAAATGAGAACTAGAGAGTGTTCTCAAGTTCCACTCATGGAATTGCGCAATGCCTCCTTGGCCTACCTCAAAAATAAAAAATAACAAGTGTTGTACTAGCCACTTGTTTTCTGCCACAACATCTCCTCATAAGATGAAGCATGAAATCACAATTTGGTGCCAATGGTGCACACCAAGAAACATGTGGCTTCCCCCACAACCATCACAAAATTAGCCAAAATCAAGGCTACAAGTAGCTGTAAGTACATACTCATGAAAAAAGCAAGAAGGAACAAGCCTCCTTGATGCATCATGCTCCTCAATCAATTAAAAGAAGTACAATACCAAACATGAAATTATGCCTTCTCCATCATGCACTAGAGCTCTTGAGCTGAAATGGCTCAACTGTATGTTCTCCCTCTCCTCCAATGAGTAAGGGAATGGTTGAGCCAACCTCTCCAAAATCAATAGGGCTATGCATCTATCCATATGCTGATGTAGAACATACTGAATGCCCTCCCAAGTGAACTCCTCTAGCAAATCAAATTATGCATCCAAGTGCATAACTAGGAAGTCTGTATGCTTTGCATGCAAAAGTTTCTCCTTGAGACTAGAAAATCTAGCCAAGAAGAGTCTACCATGATGATAGATGCTCATATCATCCACTAAGTGTCCTCCATATCCATCAAGGCCATCCAAGAATTATGCATGCATCAAGATCCTGGGACCTCTCAACCAGAAGCTGAGTCCTCCAACATGGATCAATCCTCCACATAGACAGCGCTGATAATCTGCAATAAAGTGCTCCCATCACGCTGCTGCCTGCTACCTTGACATCCCCTCATGCCAAATTCATCCTCCAAGTTGTTTCCATGCCATCATGCAGCTTCTCATGCTCAAATAGAAATAAGGACCTCTGAAAATGAGCCTCCCATGAGAGACTATCACCCCCAAAGAATCTCTCGATCTTGGGCAATGTAAGCATGAGTGGCCTCTCTCTACTCCAAAGCATGAAAGAGTTATTCCCCAAAGGAAGTGACCTCTCTCTCACCAAATACATGGATCGGTCATCCTACATCATGAAGATGCTATCCTCCATCCATACAACAACTCTATCTGCACAGTGAAACTGATGAGAATGGGTGGTACTGAAAATGAGAGTGTGTAACCCTCCTCCATGAGCTTGTCCCCAAATTATCTGTGCTGTAATGGACTCCTCTAATGTCTCCACCCCTTCGGAATCCAATGAGTGGTGAACCAAATAGCATGATGCCTCTCATAATTTATAGATCATGTAGCCTCCCAAGTGGAAAGCCCCCAAAAGTGAGACATCAATATAGGAAGTGGACTGAATATATGAGAGAAATGAAAGCTCCCTCTCTCTCTCTACTGCACAGTGCAGTCCTTCTCCTATGTGAAGAAAACCTCTGAAAATAGATTGGGGTGAATTTCCATCATCCCTTCATGCTGATCCTTATGCTCTTCTTCTTCTTCTAATGGTGCAATGTTGTAGGTTCTTCTATGCACCTCCTCTCTACCAACATGTGAGTGTGTCTCTTTCTCAATAAGTGGCCTTGACCTTCCTTAGAGAGAAATACCTCCACACCCTCACCAATGGAAGAGTGCCCTTCATACAATAGGGGCCTTGCCTCTAGCAAGCCATTCTCTTGATTTACTCCCCCTTTAGAAAGATGGAATGATCTTTGTTTCATGGTTCCCCTCCATGCATGCAAAGTGTTTGTAGTTTTGTCACACCATGTTTTACATTGGTTTTCATTAATCCCCTTTACAAAAATCTTTGTGACTGCAACATATGATCTCTCATTTGCATGAGAACATGAATAAAACTCTGAAATCAATTATCATGAATCATACCTTTGAATTTGCAGCACTGCTCCTCCAAAGGCCTCAACTCTTTCCATCCATCCTTCTTGCAATAGCTATGGGCAATGTACTGCACTATGGATCTGCATGTGTGGCCGAATGCTCACACCCTCCATGTAATAGCTAGGATTTGTCTCAACAACAAACCCCCTTTCAAAAAATTCCTCCAAATTTTTTCCCTTTCAGCAGATCTTCAATGGTGTGCTCAATGGTCTGGAAAAGAAGAAGGGAAACCTCCTCTTCCTTCATTCCTCTTCCTTGTTTCCTCTATAAATCTCCTCTCCTTGGAGAGAGAAGCTCCTCTTGCTAATGGAAATAGATCTTGGGCACATGCTGAGCCAAGATCATGCTCTGATACCACTGTAATGTCCCTTTTTCAGGAACTTGCTGCTCAATCGGGAACATCTTAGATGTTCCATTTTTCCTTCTTCAGTGAGACACTACAAGTCCATTTTACAGATTGACTGTTGGGAATTTTACAGGATATGTCTCCTTCAAATAAGGGAGAGATCTTGAGGCTAGCTGGTCCTTCACAGACTCTACCTATGGATATGTGATATTTGACCTCGGGAATTTCTACTACAACTGCCCATGAGGACACTGTATAAGGAATTTTCTGCATAAATAAGGCTATCCAATGCTGGGATGCCCTATAAAACTTCTAATATAACTCCCCTGCAGAAAATGAGCTTAAAGAAATGATTCTAGTTGGGTTATACAAACCTCCCCGAAACTAGATATCTAAAACAATGCTCAAAGAGTGAGCTACAACAATACATGAACATGAATATTAACTCTGCAAATATGAGATACATCATAAGAGGGGAAATAGTGTAGCCAAAATTATATTATGATTTCAGAATGAATATACAAGAAATAATTGAGGGAATAACCCTCTCAATCCTCTAGAACCAACTCCAATGAATATACCATGCAATGCCGGAGTAGCTGCAGCTACACAGAATGCCGAGAAACCATAACTGTGTAGTATCTTTGAGAGATGCAGCTGATGAATACATAAAAATGATAATGTGGCTGAAAGATACAAGAAAAATATCTCAAGAGAATAAAATGGGCTCAATATAGGATTTCTAGCCAATCTTAGGGAGATTGCTAGAAATGCCAGATAAAATACAATAGTGACAAATGAATTTTCACTGCAGCTAGAACCAGATGAATATGAGGCTATGGATGATCTGATATGCTGATACCCTCCTCTGATAATTCCCTCAAAAGAAAAGGGGGTGATCCCCTTTCACTCAAAAGCACTCCTCCTGATGTGCACAAGAATCTCCCTCAACACTGCCCTCATATAATAACGCAGTTTCTCCAAGTGACTGCACAGTGGGAGATGGTGAATGAGTGGCCTGATGCCACAGATTTGAAATGAAGTCCAAGAGCTCTCTCTACAGCTCCTACAAAGAAGAAATCCATCCTCCTCTGAAAATGCAAGTAGGGAAGAACTCTATGAGTTCCTCTGTTGTTACCCCAGCTACACATCAACCTGCTACAGGAAAATGCTGTAACTGAAGGAGTAAGCTTGGCCAAATGCCAGAATGAGGAAATGTAGCTCAAATCCTCTCCTCCCATGAGGAAGAGGTGGGGGATCCCCACCAGGAACACCCCCAGTGCTCAAGATCACTGCAATCGTGCTGAACAGCCTGGATGTGCAAGTCCTTGACCTCACTACGAAATTTCTGAATCAAAGAATGAATCAAATGAGCTGCTTCTTCGTTATTACAAAGAAAATGAACTCAATTTCACCATACACCCCACAATTAGGGTTTTCATTCAATTTTTAATGCTTTCCCTCCAAAAGCTATGTTATCTTCTCAAGCAAGCAATCCCTCTAAAGCAACGTTGTTGACTCGGTCAAAATAGCCAACTCAAGGTGATCCTCATCATGTTCACACCATGGGGTGTTTATTTCATCTGCTTTATTATATCTCCTTTCACACAAGGAGTGTTATTTCTTCATATGAAAGGGGCTAAGGTGTCTCTTTGCCCATTTTATTAAACAAAAATAAAATGTGCAACTATAATGTCCATTTTAGCTTGAGGCTAAAAATTGGGACATTACATCATTTCATTGTGAGTTATACAGCCATACAGCCAATTTCATAACTGGAAAATTTCTCTATTTTCATCTTCAAACCTGTGGTTAAACCATAATCAAAACCCAACTTATAATATGTCGAATTAATATTCGAATATTCTGGCCAAACCATTACATATAAGTCTCTGCATATACTCGGTTTTATAACTTGAACTCAACAGGTCACACCATATTTCATACAAAGGTCTGACTTTGGTTAAACATAAACCAACATCATTATATAATTTTTTAATTCCAACACTAACACATAGTCGGACCCACCTTATCTAAGTTTCCTTTCTTTCAGTTATTCACAAGCGAGAACTATTTTCATTCACCATATAAATACTCCTTTTGTCTTACAATCTTGACTTTGGATAAAACCCAACCACTATATAATACTGTCTGGTCCACACTACGGTTATATTTTTTGAAGTCAGCTTTGGGCAACCTCAATACGATGGTTACTCACTTTTCATCATATGTTATAAACCATGATTCATATTCATTTAAATAATGATTCCCCAATATTTATTAACTTTGCTTCACGCTTCATAGCAATCACTTATACAAAGTCTTGGTTTATATTAAACCCCAAATGAGATGGCCCACAGGGTTAATAAACTCATCTGTCCATTCTATTTACACGTTCGGAATCAATTCGGGCTTAACCTTTGATAAAATATCATTTTATTGAATGTCGGCAACTTTGACAATATGCAGAAGTCATTCCTTTATATACCCTTTCTCTTATGGTTTATGAAAACCATACAAACCCCAGTTTACACTCTTCATATGCATAAAATTTATTGAATTTCATGTCCAAAACTTCTTATATAATGGTTCCTTATATGAATTAAATGTGGCATAACCTCTCGCCCACACTTCTATTCTGCATATACTATTGACTTGGATTAAGACCACAATCTCAACTTAACATTGCATTTTATATTAAGCTTTGAACCGCATGTAATATTTGAAATCCTTATTACATAACCTTTCACTCTACCATCGTTTATTAACACTTCCGGCTATAAATAACCATCACATCACATACATCTGGGCCCACAACACATTGTTTTGTATTAACTGTCGATTTGATCCGACGACCCAACTTTTGTCGCGTTCCAAGCCCAAATCCGATGGTCCTCGTGCAATATTGCGCAATTTAACTGCTCGAGGGTTAAAACTCAAAATTTTCTCGATATAAATTGTTTTCAAAAACCACTTATGGGCACGTGTCAACCAAAGACATATATCGTGTTTTTTTTTCAATTCTTCTTACCACTTTTAGAAAAACAAGATACTACCAGTTTTGTGGCTTGAACCCACGTTTACTGTTCATGCTTTTCAGAGTTCCGCTTTACTCTTTGACCTCATAGTTCTGCATCTGTCTTTTAACATTTCTGGTAAAGTTATTTCTCAATTCACTTCACCATCGGGTCACGATTCCGCCCCTTTAAAGGTTGTTCATCAACTCTAATGTTACACAGGTTCGGGTCTGGTTCAATTAACACTCTTCTACATAGGACCAGGTTCTATATGCCATTTTCTCACAGGTTCCGTTCCTCCAACACTGAGACTGACTCCTATTCAGGTCTCTATACTTCCTTCACGATTTTCTTGATTCTAAATCATGTTCTTACTATATCTCTGCTCCAGTTCTTCTTATTGGAGACTGTTTCCAATTCAACCCCCTGAGTCATACCTTACCCATTTCTCTTCAACTTAAGACTTCATTCTAGGATTCCTATATAATAGAGTTCAAGCAAATCCCAATCGGCTCAACCCTGTGTATCACTCCTCAATACCCCCAAATCGATATTAGCTACCTCATCACTCAACTTCGACCTTCTTTTATCAGACACAGAACATCAATTAAACCCTCTACAATACAATAACTCGGAAAGTAAAAGGGATCGAACCCTCCTTCAAACAATGAACACAAAATTCGGTTCTCACTCAATGGCTTACACAATTTCTCATTGAAATTCGAAGACCCAGTGCAGTTTCATTCATTCTCATCAACAGTATATGCCAACCTTACCACAGAGTTAAAATCTTGCCAATCTCTACTTCATGTCTAATGCTCTCTTTGCTACCTCTGCTTCTTCCTGGTGT
This sequence comes from Pinus albicaulis, assembly GCA_034641835.2. NCBI lineage: Eukaryota > Viridiplantae > Streptophyta > Pinopsida > Pinales > Pinaceae > Pinus > Pinus albicaulis. The sequence continues at coordinate 758,328,194 of CM076571.1, read as the reverse complement.
CTACCTTTGTTTCTTCTGATCTGCCTCTTCTACTTCTTTGCTGCCTCAGCTACCTCTCTACATCTTTCTCTGCTTCATATGTTTCCTCTGATGTCTCTGTTGCATTTCTACCTTTGTTGCTTACCTATTGTTCCTTTGTGCTCCTTTTATGCTTTCTTACTGCTGCCTCCCTGCTACTTTGCTTTTCTATTTGCCTTGTTGCTGTTTCAGGTGCTCCTCCTTTGCCATCAATGACAACATTTCCAATAGGCCCTCCTTTTCTTCGAGATACTTCTCTATAACACGAGTGGAGAGACTAGTCACGAGTGGAGTAAAGGGTATTTCCGAGACTTTTTTCAATTAGTTCCATAAATTCGTAGTGCAGCATGGCCAAAAGGATATTGACTATGGTGCTGGCCAATGGATTCTATATAAGGATATTTTCCATATGAATTTTCAAGAGGTTTGGATGAGATCCCACTTGCATTTTCAAGAGCCCTGCAAAAAAATAATACGTGAAGCTTGCTGGCAGGGATTGTACTTCACATGGCCAAGAGCAGCATGTAGGCAGTTTGAAACCAACGACCTTCAAATTGTTGCATTGTAGGAGATTTTAAATCATAATTTCACTTTCATTATAGAAAAAAAACCTTTGGTGCTTGCAATATCACATCGTATTTCTCATCCATGGCCCTCTAAGCATTCAGAAAGGTAGAGGAGGCGAGAACGGAGGACAAGAGGCAGCGCTCAGAAAGCGAATCAAAGAGTCAAGGATCATTTTGTAAATGATTAGGGCAACAACTTCGGTCATTTTTGGGAGAAAAGTATTATTTTTACAATGTTTGAAATGTAAGTGGGATATTTTTTTTTTGGGTGATTATTTTATAAAATTTGTAAATTTGTGGAGCAATAAGGAGATGCCATCTGTAATATTTTTGGAGAAAGAAGGTGTGAGGGGTTATTTGTAAATTTTTGGTGCAAAATTTTTTGTAATTTTTGGAGTAATAAGTAGATATTATTTGTAATTTTTATTTTGGAGAAATACGAGCCATTATTTGTAACTCAAAGTACTTTTTTACTTTGTGGGGGGGTAAAAATTTTTTAAAGGAAATTTGTAAGGGAATTTTCAAGCAGTCAAATTTTGAAAATATTTTATTGTGAACACTCAACGAGACATTGACAAGAGCCAAGTGCAAAGCTTAGTCATTTTTCTCCTTTTTCAATGACTATACGAGGGTCAAGGCCAAGCCCCGATATATCGTTTTCTCTTTGCGTGGCGTGTGTTGTTTTTTGCATGGCGTGTTTCGTGTGACGAGTTGCTCATTTTTTCTTGTGCTTGATTCTTTTGATGCACTACTTCAACACTACAATGTCGAAGCTAATTAATCTATTCTCTAATTCTTATAAGCTCGAAGGGGTGAAATCTTATAAAACATGGAAACGTCTAATTGAAAGCACTCTCATATATAATGAATTGTGGTTGAAATATGTGATGGAAACATTAAGCCTACTAAACTAATAGATGTAGCTTTACTTGAAAAATGGGAAGTCAAAAATGCCAACGCATTAGCTCTTATAAAGTCTTCAGTTAACAATGAAATGTACATTCATATTGAAAATGCCTCAAATGCATGGAATTCTTTGCATACATTCAAAGATCTATTTGATACATAACCTAAATTAAAGAAGGTTTATCTTCAATTAAAATTTCTTCAACAAAATTTAATTGAAGGTGGTGATGTTCTTGAATATATTTCACAGCTTAAAAACATCAAGCAAGAAATAATAAATGTTGGTTTTCAAGTTGTTGATGAAAGTTTCCTGACTACAATTTTAATTACTGGATTGCCGTCTTCTTACACACATTTTTTGGAAACTTTGCAAGTCACTGGAAATTTAAAGAAGATAAATTTTGATGCGTTGAGTGATATGTTAGCCCAACATGACAAAATTTTTGGGAAGAAGAAAAAGATTGGGGAAGATGAATTCTTCATAGAGGCTAGCACAAGTAAATCTTCCACTGACAGTTCAAGAAGCAGAGGACAAGGAAATTTCCATCAAAGTCAAGCAACACATAGTATACAAGGCTGTGGTCACAGCCAAAGTAGAGGAAACAATTTCAACAGAGGCTACAGTTTAGGTAGGAGCAATTTTCAAGGCAAGAGCAATTTTCAAGGCAGAGGAAATAATCAAGGCAGAGGATATAATCAAGGAAGAGGAAAAAGTTGAGGCAAAGGAAAAACTCATAACAGAGGCCAAAGCAGAGGCAGAGGACAGTCTCAAGGTAGAGGTAGATATTTATGTCAAATTGTTTGCAGGAGATGTAACAAAGTTGGACATTATGCTAAAGATAGTAGAACCTCCATTGCTAGAATTCCTAAGTTTCATCCAAACTCTGCACAGTTTTCCAATGATGAAGATTATCATGATGGTTCAGAATTTGTCTTCGCCAACATATAATCAACAATGTTACACGTTTAAACCTTTCTTAGAAGTGATTATGAAGATGCATGGATTATGGATACAGGAGCAACTCAACACATGACTTTTTGACGTGACTTCTTTTGGAACTTCCAACAATGCCATCTCAACTCAATCTGTCTTGCTGATAAAACTAAACATACTCATTATGGAAAAGGTGTAGTTAAATTTTTTGTACTTGGCATTAGAGAAAGAATGATTTCAAATTTATGGTATGTCCCAACATTTAAGAAAAAATTGCTATCTTTAGTCACGATTCAACAAGCAGGACATCTAGTGATTATGGAGGATGGCTTAGTAAAAATTAACTCAGTCAAACAGAACATGAAAACAGTGATGACAGGTTATGAAGATGCAAAATTGTTAAGGATGAAAGGGACAATTATTCTAAGAAATTCTGACTTTGCAGGAGCAACAAGTACAAACATTTCATCGATTAGATTATGTCGTGTAAGATATGGCCATTGCAACTTTGAAAGTCTCTCTCAGTTACAAAAATAGGGAATGGTTAAGGGACTTCCATCCTTCAAAAGGGAAAATGCAAAATTTGAAGCTTTAATTTATGACAAACAACATCGAGAGATTTTTTCCACAAGTTCATGGCGAGAAAACAAGCGTTTGCAATTGGTTCACAGTGATATTTGTGGACCCTTACAAACTTTGCTAAGAGGATGCAGATATTTCTTACTCTTTGTTGATGATTTTTTCAGGATGACTTGGGTATATTTTTTGAAGAAAAAGTCAGAAGCATTTGAAAATTTTAAAACTTTTCATCAACTTATTGAAAATGAAGTTAAGGGGAAGATTGGTACTCTTCGAACAGACAATGGAGGATAATTCACTTCAAATGAGTTCAAAATGTATTGCATGGATAATGGCATAAAACGACATCTTACCAATGTCTACACTCCACAATAAAATGGATTAGTAGAAAGAATGAACCACACCTTGTGAGGAATGGCGAGATTTATGTTAAATTTCAAAATTTTAAGTCCTATATATTGGGCTGAGGCAATTCATACCGCTGTCTACTTAAGGAATATATCTCCCACTACTTCTTTACACGAAATCACACCTTATGAAGCATATTTTGGCTTCAAACCTCAAGTTAAACATCTCATTTTTTTTGGATTAGTAGGTTATGCCTTAGTTCAAAAGGAAAAATGAATTAAGCTTGACTCACGAAGCTTGAAGTGCACAATGATTGGGTATTTTGATGAGAAGAAAGGGTACCAAATTTTGTCTAATGGGAAATTTATTATGAGCAGGGATGTGATTTTTGATGAAAATGAGAGTAAGAGTGCTGAAGAAGTTGAAAGTATTCTTCAAAAGTTAGAAACAAAAGGTGATAAAATAAAAGGAAATCTACAAAGTCAACCAAATTCACAAAATTGGTATGAACTTGAGTTTCCTTCATCTGAAAATGATTCATTCAGTCCATCTTCTTCACCAGCGCTATCTGGGTCTTCTGGAAGTTTATCCAAATCTCCCAACAACAACCATTCTTTTGGCAGTGACTCTTCGCACCCAAAATCTACGGTTGATCAACGAACATCTGTTTACATGAACCCTCTTTACAATGATGGTGATTTTTCACAATCTTAACCCAGTGACCATCAATTGCCAAAATGGGTAGTTCAAATTTTGACAGATTTAAGGCCTAATGAACATAATAAAACAGGAATAAGCGAATCACAAAGAAGTGAAGGAAATTTTACCTTGATAGGAAATGATTTTACTGAACCTTCTACTTATCGAGAGGAAGTAAAACATAAAGAATGACAACAAGCTATGGTTGTTGAATATCAGGGAGTTCTCAACAAAAACACTTGGAAACTTGTTGATTATCCTTAGAATGTTAAACCCATCAGATGCAAATGGGTTTACCAAATTAAGTATAAGAAAAATGGCGATATCGACAAGTACAAAGCAAGACTTGTTGCTAAGGGTTTTGCGCAGCAGGAAGGGATTAATTATGAGGAAACATTTTCTCCTACAGCTAAATGGAACACCATCCGACTCACACTTGCCTTAGCAGCTCAGCAAGGATGAAAAGTTCATCAGATGGATGTAAAAAGTGCTCTCCTCAATGGATATTTACAAAAGAAGTGTATATGAAACAACCACCAGGTTTTGAAATTGAAGGACAAGAACATAAAGTCTGCAAACTAATAAAGGCTTTATATGGGTTAAAACAAGCTCCCAAAGCTTGGTATGCCAAAATGGACGAATACCTTCGGAAAGTTGGTTTTCAACAAAGTGAATCTGATGATACCTTGTATGTACACCAATAAGGTAAAAATATGGTGATTTTGGTTATGTATGTAGATGATTTGATTATCACTGGAAACAATCATGATCACATTGCATAGGTGAAAAAGGAGTTACATGCAGGTTTTAAGATGATAGATTTGGGACTACTTCACTACTATCTTGGAGTTGAAGTATTCCAACGTCCACATCATATATTCATTTCTCATAGTAATTATTCAGCAGAATGTCTTCAACAATTTGGAATGCAAGATTGCAAGCTTGTTCTACCCCCATGGAACAAAACTTGAAACTTTAAAAATTTGAAGGGGGGGGAATGGTGAATGGCACTACTTACCAACAATTGATTGGAAGCCTGATTTATCTGACAACTACTCGACCAGATATTTCTTATGGCTTCAGTATTCTTTCCCACTTTATGAAGGAACCACGAGACAACCACTGGAATGTAGCCAAAATATTTCTTCATTATATCCAAGGAACAAAATATTTTGGTCTTCTTTACAAAAATACTAAAAACATTGTATTGGTGATTTTCAGATGCCGAATTTGCTGGCAGTATTGATGATAGGGCATAAAACTCAAGTTATTTAATGAACATGGGGTCATCTGAAGTATCTTGGAGTTGCAAAAATCAAGCTATAGTGCCCACTTCTTCAGCAGAAGCAGAGTACATATCAGCATGGGAAGAAACATGTGAGATTGTTTGGTTGTGTAGAGTTTTACAGGACTTGGGAATTCCTCCAACAAAAGCTACTTCATTATTCATCAACAACCAGTCAGCAATAAAGCTTGATAAGAATCTAGTTTTTCATTCAAAGACAAAGCATGTGGACACCAAGTATCATCATATTAGATCACTCATTGCAAAGGATGTCATTATGCCGATTTATTATCCTTCAGAAGATCGGATCTTCGATATCTTCACCAAACCTCTTGGTAGAATAAAATTTACTAAGTTTAGGGATGAACTTGGTATATGTTGTAATGTATCTTTGGATCATAGGGGAGGATGTTAGATGATCCAAATATCATAGTTTAAAGTTAGGATAAATATTTATTAAATTAGAATATTTAATAAATATCAGAGACACTTAGAAATTGAATATTGTTAGAAAATATAGGACTCTAGAATAGTGTCATATCTTAGGCTCTAAAATAGTAATAAAGTTAGTAGATTGGTTAGAAGGTTATTTATTGTAAATGGACACTTGTTGTTTTATCAAGTAGTCCATAACTAAATTAAGTGAGGACATGTAGCTTATAAATAGGTTATTTTCCTAATTATGAGAGTGTTGGAGTTTATGTGTGTAAACTCTTGCAATTCCTATGTAATTTATTTTCCCATTATCAATAAAATTACGTGTCCAAGGACACTTCTGTATTAATTTTTGTGCCCTTACATTATTATTGTTAGGTCGTCTAGGATTATATTGTGACCCCATGGACTTCTATATATAGAAATGAGGTTTTTTCATTTGTATCATCCAAGAATTGTTCATTTATGTAATATAAAGGATGTTTCCCCCTCGAAGTGGTTGATTTCTAAGTTGTTGATATCTCTTTTCTTCTATTTTGGGAGCTGGTTTCACAACATTTGGTTTCAGAGCTTCAGATTCTAGGGTTTTGCTGCTTCAAACAGGTCATTGAGGCATTTTCACTATAACTGTTTTCTACTAAGGTTAAAAAGCGAGAAAAAAACCCATTTGCAAATAAATCCTAAAGAATTTCTTGTAAAAATTTTAGATCTTGGTTCGCAAATTTTTCAGAGATATGATCTATGGAAGTTAGGGTTTTTGCAAGCTCCCAAATTTCATCTCAAAGAGGTTATCTTGGGAAAATCATCACAACTCTCTCTCTGAGCATCAGATTTGAATTCTATAAAATGTGGCCAAAAGCACACAAAATTTAGTTTCCTGTGTATAAATTTAAGAGCCGAAGGAAGAAATAGTGACACGTGGCACACCATACAAATTTTCTTGACTGAACGAGTCCTTACTTAGGTTATTGTGGGAGATTGGGCATAAATTTTCCTTGAAGAATCCAAATCAGGTCAACCATGTGGCATTGGAAAGAATATTTAGAGGGCTACGAAAGGACTGAAGATAAAATCTTAGGGATATGAAATTACAGAGATAAATCAGTTTCAATATCTAGCTCCTCAAAAGCAAGAAAAATGTGTGTATTTTTTTTTTCAAATTGCATAAGTATTGTTTGAAAAATCAGTTTGAAGTGATTCCAAGGGAATATTGAAGCACATATATCAGTATTGGTTTCTAAAATCCCCCCTAAAAAGAATTCAACACCCATTAATCCCTTAGAAAACTCTACTTTGACTCATGAAGAGGAAGAAGTGCAACATGATATATCAAAATTACAAGACAAAGTGCACCAAATTGTGCTCTCACAAAGAGTAACAAAAAATGAAATGAAAGTTTTGAAGAAAGGTGTGGAAGCCAAGATGGATGGTTTGAAGAAAGACATGGAAGCTAAGACGGATGGTTTGAAGAATGACATGGAATCTAAGATGGATGGCATGGAAGCTAAGATGGATGACATGGAAGCTAAGATCGACGAAAAAATGAAATGCAACATGGAAGACATGAAGAATGATCTAAAAGCGGAAATGGAAGGTTTGAAGGAAGGTTTGACAAAGTTGATGTAAGAAATGATTCCTAATGGTGAAAAGGTAGTAGAGGAAACTCATGATGAGAACAAAATAAATGTTAATCGTGATTTCATAAACTCTAATGTTGGATTCAAGACCCACCATATTCCAAAGATCGATATGAGGAAGTTTAGTGGCAAGGATCTCGTAACATGGATACCACAGATGGAGCAATATTTTGATCTCCATAATGTTAAAAACACAAAAAAGGTACGCATTGAAACTTTATATTTAGAACAAAATATATTTGTATGGTATCGATGGATTTTCTCTCATAAAAAAATTGTCACTTGGTCAATTTTTGCGGAGGAAATGATAACACATTATGAGGATACAAGGAGAAACACCTTCTTTAGCCAATTGATAAATTTCAAACAAAAGGGTTCAATGGTGGAGCACATTGAGGACTTCCAAAAATTGAATATAAGGGTAATTGATATTCCATAGGAACACAAGATTGATGTATTCATGAGGACTTTAAAGGATAACATCCAACATGAGGTTCGCCTTTAGGAACCTGATTCATTGGAGAAGGCATTCAGGTTGGCAAGAAAAATTGAAAGTAAAATTATGGGGACAAGGAAGCCTACCACTCACATCTATAAATATGGAAGTGTTGTTACTCCTATACTTCCACAACCTACAAGGTTGACACCACAACAATTGGAAGAGAAAAGAGAAAAAGGGATTTGTTATAGTTGTGATAGCAAATACACTAAAGGTCATAAGTGTGCTAAGAAGAAATTATTTTACATAGATTGTGAATGATCTGAATATGGGAAAACTAGTTTTGCTGTGCTAGCTCCCTCATCAATATAAAATAAATGTTTTTAGGATCATCTCAAATTATCTAGTTATGTGAGGGTTTATGTGTCAAGTTTTATGTCAAATGTGAAAAATTTCTTAAGTAAAATAGTTGTTAAAAACATATGTACAACAAATAAATTGCTGAGAAATAACACACAACAAACACATTACACAATAGTCGATAATGGAGTTCACCCCTCATGGGCTACATCTCGATGGACTTGCTTCAACTTGCTAGGCCCTCTTTGGATTAATGGTCAATTCTATGATTACATGCACCTATAGTTCTCAAATTGATTTTCAACCTACTCCATTGGATTCAGAAGAGCCAAAAACCTCAAAATAGACTCTTCAAGCTCTGAAAATGGCTTTCAAGTGGATTAGGCATGACCTTCACTCCAGGTGGCCCTAGGCTTCTTTAATCTTCAAAGTGGAAAAATCACTTACAAAAGTACTCCAAAACCTCTAGGAATGACTCTTTCTGAGCCAAAATTGGTCGAAATATGCCAAAGTTATTGCTTCTTTAGTTTTCCCTAGGAAAGCTCCTCCAAATATGGAGAAACTCCAGTTAGCATCGCCAAATGTGGAAGTGGCACCAAAATTAGCGGAACCACCAAACTTGTCGCTGAATTAATCTCAGGATTAGTTTAATATAAGTGTGGTTTAACTGGTAGTTAGCGCTCTAAGTGCATTTTAAAAAATCCGCATCAACCAAAAGGATTATCTCAAATTAACACATGTTTAAGGGTTAATAACCCAAGTTTAATGCTAATTCCTGCCGATTAACATTGGAGCGCTCAGCTCTTGGTTTTGGGACCACGGTTCTATGGTAAGGGCTGGCCCTTCCTGTCTCCACCCAAACCTTTGATAAAACATAAATAAACGTCATGACCCTTATATAACAAGGTCTAATGCGTGGTCTAATGGTAGTTAGTTGTATTGGTGCGAGGGAGGTCATAGGTTAAACCCCAACGTTCGCCTTTCTTGTTGTAGTAAAATTTTTCCAACCATATTATATAATTCAACATTTGAAACTTGATTTAAAATTCAACCATTATTAACCAAAAAATTGGCCTTTGGGAGGGGCACGTGGCGACCTCTGGGTTAGCCATGTGTCAGCTCCCCATTGGCTCTCCACAAAGAAACCAGAACTTGCCATGTGCCTAGAAGTTCAGGCCAACCAGCATTTTAAAAGTGTCAGCTTCACATTAGGCTAGTGGAAAACCCAAAATTTGATCTTTGACCTTGTTTGACCTTTTTTTTTGAAAATTCGCCCATTTGGTCAAGCGGACAACACGCTTTAACTTTCACATACGAACTCCTTTTTGAATGAAACAAAGTGTGCTAGATTCCTAGAGAGGAGTCCTATCTGATCATTCTATTTTGGAGTGATTCTAAGCAATTTGAAGTTTTAGCAAATTTTTGCCCCCAATCCAGATTTTGATCACTCCTTCCCACTGACATTATTTTGGACCCACAAAAGTTGGTTATCTGATGAGAGTTGAATACTCTTCTCTTTCCCAAGTTCTATCAACTTGATTATACTTATAAAAATCTAAAAATCTAAATGACAACCACTTGGGTTCACTGACATGCCTTGCCTTGCAAATGGTTTGGCACTTCAACCAATGTCCTCCTTTCACTGCTAACCCAATCCAACACTTCCTGGTTGCTTGCTGAATAATTAAACACCTTGTTGTACCAAAGGGATCCATCAGTACTTGGAAAGATAATCGATGGCATTCCCACTGAGAATCTTGTTCCTCCTTTGCATGCACATGCATTTGATGCAAGCTTCTCATTGGAAACAACTTTTCCAAGTTAAACCCATCTGAGTGAACTACAACAATGAGTTCCAACATCAATAATCACAAAAAACGAAATGAACATTATTTTTACCTCCACGGTACCAAATTCCACATCTGGAAGAATACATTCGCTGTCTCTTCTGCTTCTTGGGAGCAACACATCAAATGGTCTACAATGGCTATTGTTTTGGCCGCAAACGTTTTGGCATCTTGTCCATTTTTCAATTCTCGATTCCATCATCCTGCAATGTTGAAATACTACTCATGCCATGGTTTGAGAATGAAGGCTAATCATGAGCCTCTCGCTCAAGAGTAGACCTTCCAAAATCCTACAACATCTTGTCACAAGCAAAATCCATTAATCTGAAAAACACAACATGCAAGAAATACAACTTGACGACCTCTTCCATTTTCTCCTTCAAAGAAAAAAAATTCACATCCTGTCAACATCGCCATGTACTCTTACATCTTGGTGTACAAACCATTGAACAAATAAAATTCGAAAAAATATGCTTCTTCAAACAAATGTCTCTTAAGTTGACAACATACATGATAAACAAAGCAATCAACCAACACAAGGCGATCACTCATGCATGTTCAAATTGCCATATTTGCTGCATCTATGTGAGTCAACAAAACTCTACTTTCAAACACATTCCTGGCATAAACATGCGACATACTTTCAAGAGAAAATAAATGAATTCAATGGAAGAAGAAATGCATCAATCATCAAAGAAATGCAAGGCCTTAATTGGTTAAGAAATATAACCATCTCTTTCTAAACCACTTCAAATGGCTCTTCTTTCAGCTTGTAATTAAAATAGCTCCAAAAATAGAATAAAAGAGAGATCAAAACCTTAGAAATAAGCCACTTAGAGGGGGGAACCTCCTTTACATTACATAATGAACAATTCTTCGATGATACAAATGAAAAAACCTCCTTCTATATATAGGAGTCCATGGGGTCACAATATAATCCTAGCCGACCTAATAATAATAATGTAAGGGCACAATAATAAAAATATGGGGGTTACAAGGGTAGAACAATAACAATAAGGGGGCTACACTAGTAACATAGGGACCTAACATGTCCCTCTCCTTAAAAAAAGGGTTGTCCTCGACGCTTGAGTAGCTCTGGATACTTCTGTATAAAATTCTCATCCTCACATGTAGAATCTTCAGTGGGTAAGTTCTTCCACTTGATGAGATACTCTGAAATTTATCGATTTAGTAATTGTCGAGTTCTTGTTTCCGTGAATGCTTCAGGTTCCAATATGATTTTTCCTTCCTCATCAAGTTCTTGCAATATTGTTTGAATATGAATTTTGTCTCCTATAACCTCGAGAAATAATCAAACGTTGAGGGCAACACTTGTTTGAAGGGGAGGGGCATGTTAGGTCCCTATAATACTAGTACATCCCCTTATTGTTGTAAGTGTAGCTCCCTTATTATTATTATTTTACCCCTGTAGACCCCATATTTTTATTGTTGTGCCCCATAAAAGCCACTCTTGTTATTGTTGTGCCCTTACATTATTATTGTTAGGCCGGCTAGGTTTATATTGTAACCCCATGGACTCCTATATATAAAAAGGAGGTTTTGTTATTTTTATCATCCAAGAATTGTTCATTGAGGTTTCCCCCTCGAAGTGGCTTATTTCTAAGGCGTTGATCTCTCATTTCTTCTATTTTTGGAGCTAGTTTCATAACATTTGGTATCAAAGCTTTGGATTCTAGGGTTCTGCTGCTCCAAACAGGGCATCGTGGAATTTTCGCTATAAATTATTTTCTACGAAGGTTCAGAAGTTGGAAATTTTAACACGAGAAGCCGAAATCATGAGGAAATTCGTATAAAAATTTTAGATCTTGGTTCACAATTTTCAGAGATATGATTTGTGGAAGTTAGGGTCTTTTCAAGCTCCTGAATTTCATCTCAAAGAGGTGACCGTGGGATAATCGTCATAACTCTCTCTCTGAGCATCAGATTTGGATTCTATAAAAAATGGTCGAAAGTACACATACTATAGTTTCATGTGTATCTATTTCATATCCTAATAAGGAAACTGTGACATGTTGCACGCTGTACATGTTCGTTCTATTGAACCAGGACATAATTAGGTCATTGTGGGAGATTGGGCATAAATTTTCTTTGAAGAATCCAAATTAGGTCAGACTTGTGGCATTCTAAAGAAGCTTCAAAGGGATACTACATGACCGAATTTCAGATATTAAAGATCCGAAAGCACAAAGATAATTCAGTTTCAATATGGATCTCTGATACCAAATGTTATGAAACCAACTCCAAAAATAGAAGAAAACAGAGATCAACGCCTTAGAAATAAGCCACTTCGAGGGGGAAACCTCCTTACATTACATAAATGAACAATTATTCGATGATACAAATGAAAAAACCTCCTTCTATATATATGAGTCTATGGGGTCACAATATAATCCTAGCCAACCTAACAATAATAATTTAAGGGCACAATAATAACAATATGGGGGTTACAGGGTTACAACAATAACAATAAGGGGGCTACACTAACAACAATAAGGGACTACACTAGTAATATAGGGACCTAACACAACTACACTTAAAAATGTGAATCATCCTGATCCACGTCAATTATGGAATCCTCTTTTCCATTCTTGTCAAGATCTCTTTCCACCTTCTTCAAATGTCGTGGATGACTTGTTGGATAAAAAGTCCAACACTTGTCTAGAAGATGACCTTGCTTATGGAAATGAGTGAAAAATAATTGCATCTTATTTTCAACGTGGTTTTTATTATCCGTTGGACCTTTGGATTTCTGTATCCTTTGTTTTGAAAGTCTCTTGTGCATCGCTATCTTCTTCCAACATCTTGAAACAGTATGGTTATTCAAATCACAAAAGGAACATGCAAATTTTCCCCAAATATTCTGTGAATATTTACCATGTTTATCATAATAAAAAACAACTTGATTAAAGGAAAATTTATACCTTGAACATTCACCTTTGTCGCCTTCTTGAGGAGGTGAATTTGATGAGGTAGTGGCTCTCTTCAGAATACCAACAATGGATTCAATGACTTTAGATCTTTCAACATCCTCTTATTTTTCATTCTCATTAGCTGCATGCTTATTATAGCATTCTTGCAAAGTGGGTGTAAAACTTTGGCATTCCTCATGAACACAATCTTCACAAGCTTGAGGTAATGAACATGTAATGAAAGTCCTTCTTTGAACACCTTCATGTGCATCCTTGGCTTTGGAGCATTCTCCATCATATTATCCATAAGCCAGACCCAAATACTTAGGCCTTTCCTCAACAAAAATTGGGTCAACTATGCCTTGTGCATGTTTTCGCAATCCTTTAGCTTCATAACCAATTTTCATCAATAATTTGGACCCTATTCCATTAGCATGTCTTTCAAAAGAACCTACACATTCATTATGAGAATAAATAGAATTTAAAATTCTATTTCATACATATTTTTCATGCACATACTTGGCTAGAGTTTCCTTGGCATCATGGAGTTGAGTCTCCATCTCATGCACCCTTGCTAGGTTCTCATTTGTAATATGGAGTTGAGTCTCCATCTCATGCATCTTTTCAGGAAGTTCTTGCTTCTCCTCCTTCATGGCAATCAACTTCTCTTAAAGTATAATTCTCTCGCTCTTATCTTCATACATCTCTTGCACCATATCATTCATGATGTAAAGCTTCTTGAACATCTCTTTATTAACGAGTTTATCCAAGGAAGATTGATTAGAAACAATGCTTGATGAAGCTTCCATCGCACTTGCAATGCATAAAAATCTTCTTTGATGTGATTTGAGAACCGAGTTCTTAATCTCGACCTTCTCTTCACACACATAAATTGCACACAGTTAAATTCTCCTTGCACAAATATAAAACCAATAGCTAATTCACAAATCTCAGGGCTTAAATGAGCTAAAATATGCTCTGATGCCAACTTGATTTGAATATGGGAAAACTAGTTTTGTTGTGCTAGCTCCCTCATCAGTATAAAATAAATTTGTTTAGGATCGTCTCAAATTAGCCAGTTATGTGAGGGTTTATGTGTCATGATTTATGTATTTTATGAGAAATTTCTTAAGTAAAATAGCTGTTAAAAACACATGTACAACAAATAAATTGTAGAGAAATAACACACAACAATCACATTACACAATAGCTGAGAAAAAATTGCACCCCTCCTGGTCTACATCTCCATGGACCTGCTTCAACTGGCTAGGCCCTCTTTGGATTAATGTTAAATTATCTGATTACACACACCTACATTGCTATAATGGATTTGAAACATGCTCCATTGGATTCGGAAGACCCAAAAACCTCAAAATAGACTCTTCAATCTCTGAAAATGGTCTTTAAGTGGACTAGGCATGACCTCCTCTCCTGGTGGCCCTAGGCTTCTTTAATATTCAAAGTGGAAAAATTACTTACATAAGTGCTCCAACGCCTCTGTAACTTGCACCATCATGCTTAGAGCATCTAAATCCTCTAGGAATGACTCTTTCTGAGCCAAAATTGGTCGAAATATGCCAAAGTTATGGCTTCTTTAGTTTTCCCTAGGAAAACTCCTCCAAATCTAGAGAAACTCCAGTTAGCACTGTCAAATGTGGAAGTGGCGTCGAAATGCGCAGACCCGCCAAACTTGCCGCCGAATTAATCTCAAGATTAGTTTAATATAAGTGTGGTTTAACTGGTATTTAGCGCTCTAAGCACGTTTTAAACAATCCACATTAACCATAAGGATTAACCCAAATTAACACATGTTTAAGGGTTAATAACCCATGTTTAATGCTAATTCCCCCTGATTAGCATTAGAGCTCTCCGCTCGTAGTTCTGGGGCCACAATTCTGTGTTAAGAGTTGGCCCTTCTTGCATCTACTCAAACCTTTGATAAAACATAAATAAATGTCGTGGCCCCTATATAACAAGGTCTAATGCGTGGTCTAATGGTAGTTGGTTGTGTTTGTGCGAGGGAGGTTGCGAGTTCGACCCCGACCTCCACCCTTCTCGTTGTAATAAAATTTTTCCAACCATATTATATAATTCAACATTTGAAAATTGATTTAAATTTCAACCATTATTAACCAAAAATTTGGCCTTTGGGAGGTGCACGTGGTGGCCTCCGAGCTAGCCATGTGTCAGCTCCCCATTGGCTCTGAAAAAACCAACCAAAACTTGCCATGTGCCTAGAAGTTTGGCCCAACCAAAATTTTACAAGTGTCAGCTTCCCATTGGGCTGGAGGAAAACCAAAAATTTGATATTTGACCCTGTTTGACCCTTTTTTTTTAAATTCCCCTATTTGGTCAAGCAGACATCAAGCTCTAACTTTCACATAAGGAATTCGTTTTGAGTGAAAAAAAGTGCTCTGGATTCCTGGTGACGAGGCCTATTTGGTCGTTCTAGTTTGGAGTGATTATGAGCACTTTGAATTTTTAGCAAATTTTTGGTCCCTATCTAGATTCCAATCAGTGAAGAGGAGGAAGAAAATGAACAAGAAACTTCAAAAGAAGAGGATATACACCACGAACCAACCCTAGAGAAAGAAGAAATGAGTCCTACCATATCCTATAATGCATTGGCTTGAATTACCACTCCTCAAATTCTCAAGATAGAAGGACATTTCAAGAAGAAAAATGTAATAGTGTTGATTGATTCGGGTAGTACCCATAATTTTATTCATTGTAAGGTAGCGAAGGTATTGAATTGCTTCCTATACCCAGCACCAGAGTGTCAAGTGATCGTTGCAAATGTAGGAACTATAAATTTATTTGGAAAATGCCATAATATCAAGCTAACCATGGGAGAATATGTATTGAATAGTCCAATTATTTCCATTCCAATGGGAGGTGTTGATGTTGTACTAGGAGTACAATGGTTACAATCTTTGGGGACAATAGCTTTTAATTTTCAAGAACTCTTCTTGAATTTTTTTTCCAGAAGGAAATGAAGTTCAATTATGGGGTATTAGAGGGAAGTTAGGAAATATAATAAGCTCTAATGTCATGACAAAGCTTATGAAGAAAGAACAACACTACGTAATTGCACAATTACGCTCACTTGAAGTTCCAACATCAAAATCATCTATTTCTCCATATCTCCAAAAAATCTTGGACAATCATTCTAAGGTGTTTGAAACTCCCAAAGGACTCCCACCTATTCGTGATCATGATCATGCTATTCATTTGATTCTAGGAAGTTTTCCTCCAAACATCAGACCTTACAAATATCCTTATTTCAAAAAGAGCGAAATTGAATGTATGATTGCAAAAATGTTAGAGGATGGTATAATTCAACCTAGTCAAAGTTATTTCTCTCCTCCCATAGTATTGGTGCACAAGAAGGATGGATCATGGCGCATGTGTTTGGATTAGAGGAATCTCAATAAGCTCACTATTAAAGATAAATTTTCCATTCCTGTGATTAATGAATTATTGGATAAATTACATGGAGCCATTTATTTTGCTAAGTTAGATCTTCGTTCAGGATATCATCAAATTAGAATTAAGACTGAAGATATTCCGAAAATAGCATTTTGAACTCATGAGGGTCATTATGAATTTTTGGTCATGCCTTTGGCCTTACCAATGCACCTTCTACATTTCAAGGGTTGATGAATTCCATTTTCAAACCATTCCTTAGAAAATATGTGTTAGTATTTTTTGATGATATACTAATCCACAACAGGTCTTGAAAGGATCATGTTCGACATGTTGACATGGTAGTCAAACTATTGGAGGAGAAACAATTATATGAAAAAAAATCCAATTGTTTCTTTGGAGTATAAGAGGTGGAATATCTGGGTCATATTGTATCTCAGGAGGGTGTTAAGGTAGACCCTAACAAAATTAAAGCCATTAAGGAATGGAAAGTCCCCACAACCATAAAGAAGTTGTGAGGATTTCTCGGGTTAACAAGGTATTAGCACAATTTTGTTAAGAATTATGGGAGAATAGCAGCACCTCTATAAACATTATTGAAGAAAGATGCATTTTCATGGACTCCTGAAGAAAATAAGGCCTTTGAACATCTTAAAGAGGCAATGTGCCTAGCATCGATATTAGCTACGACAGACTTCACAAAAACCTTTATTATGGAATGTGATTCCCCAGGAAATGGAATTGGTGCTATTTTAATGCAAGAAGGAAGACCCATTGATTTTGAAAGCCGTCAAATCAAAGGAAAGTATTTACAAAAAACTATTTATTAGAAGGAAATGTTGGTAATACTACATGCACTAAAGAAATGATGACCTTACCTAATGAGAAGACACTTCAATGTAAAAACTAATCACGATAGCCTTAAATACTTTTTGGAACAAATACTATCTTCGAAAGAGTGGAAAAATGGGTCACAAAGATGTTGGGTTATGACTCTGAAATCATTTATAAAAAGGGAAGCTAAATGTTGTTGCAGATGCACTCTCAAGAAAGGATGAGGAGGTGGAAGCATTTATTTGTGCCATTTCTATTATCCAACCAGACTGGTTAACCAAAGCAAGGGGGGAATGGAATGATGACGAAGAAGTGTGGACACTCATTCAAAATTTTCTGCAAGATCCCAATACATACGTTACATTTAGTTGGAAAAATGATTCCTTATGGTACAAATATTGCTTATATCTTTGTAAGAATTCCCAACTAAAACAAAAGATTCTTTTGGAATTGCACACCTCTCCCATAGGGGGACACTCACGATTTTTAAAAACTTACCATAGGCTGAAGAAAGAATTTTTTTGGGATGGCCTTAAATCTGATATTCAAAAGTTTGTGGCGAAATGTTTGGTTTGCCAACAAAATAAAGTTGAGACAATTAAGACCCTGGGTCTGCTACAACCTTTATCCATTCCAAGTCAGCATTGGAAGGAGGTTTCAATGGATTTTATCATAGGTTTACCTAAGTCCGAAGGAAAGAGTGTCATCATGGTGGTAGTTGATATACATACCAAGTATTCACATTTTTGTGCATTATTTCATCTATTTAAAGCAAGTACAATTTCTAATGCATTTATGGAAACAATTCAAAAGCTACATGGAAACCCAAAGATTATTGTAAGTGATAGAGATCCCATTTTCACTGGAAATTTTTGGATGGAATTATTTCCTTGTTTGGGTACTCAACTAGCTCATAGCTCATATTATGATCCTTAATCTGATGGGAAAACTGAGATAGTGCACAAATGTTTAGAAGGATATCTTCGTTGTTTTATATCTGATAAAAAAACACAATGGGTCAAGTGGTTACCTCTGGCTAAATGGTGGTATAACACTTCCTTCCATACTACAACAAAAATGAACCCATTTATGTCACTTTATGGATATCATCCACTGTCCATCACATCATCTTTAAGAGAAAATTCTAAGGTTCAAGCAGTGGAATATCACATCGAGCATCAACAACAAGTTCTCCAACTCTTAAAGGATAACCTAAATTTGGCACAAAATCGAATGAAACAACATGCATATCAACATCACAATGAGAGAAGTTTTGATGTAGGAGACTAGGTATTTTTACGGCTACAACAATACAAACAAATGTCCCTCAAGAAAGCTAAGAAGGATAATAAATTATCACCAAAGTACTGTGGTCCTTACAAGGTGTCACAAAAGATTGGTACTATGGAATACAAATTGGAGATTACTGCTTCTTCTAGAGTGCACCCAATTTTCCATGTTTAATTCTTAAAGAGGGTTATTGGTGACAAACTTATAGTTCAAAAAATACTACCAAAACTTGATTAGGAAGGAAAAATAATATTGGAACCTAAAGAAGTCATGTAAACAAGAAATAGACAGCTATGAAATTGATTCAGAGTATCTCATCAAGTGGAAGAACTTACCCACTAAAGATTCGACATGGGAGGATGAGAAGTTTATACAGAAGCATCCATAGCTACTCAAGCATTGAGGAAAACACTTTTTTGAAGGAGAGGGGCATGTTAGGTCCCTATATTACTAATGTAGTCCCTTATTGTTGTTAGTGTAGCCCCCTTATTGTTATTTTTGTACCCCTGTAGTCCCCATATTGTTATTATTGTGCCCCATAAAACCCCATTATTGTTATTGTTGTGCCCTTACATTATTATTGTTAGGTTGGCTAGGATTATATTGTGACCCCATGGACTCATATTTATAGAAAGGAGGTTTTTTCATTTGTATCATCCAATAATTATTCATTTATGTAATGTAAAGGAGGTTTCCACCTTGAAGTGGTTGATTTCTAAGGTGTTGATCTCTCTTTTCTTCTATTTTGGGAGCCGATTTCATAAAAACATGGCAAAAAATAAAGCCATGTTTTCTTCTTTAAATTATTGCAACACCAAAAATATTTATGTTGGTGATGATAGATCCCTTAGTGTTTTAGGGTCTGGAACCATTCATCTAGATAATGGTCAATTTAATGATGTATTATGTGTTCCTACCTTAACCTACAACCTTTTATTTCTTTATTAGATAACTCATTCAAGTGAAACCTCATGATGTTGTAATTAAGGGCCTAAGATATCCTAGACATATTTTAGCTACTGGCATTGTTGATGATTCCGCAAGGTTGTATAATTTTGACAAATTTGGGTCATCATGTCTTCCCTTTGTTTTTGTTGCTCATAATCATGAAGTGAGCAAAATTTGGCATGAGCGATTTGGTCACTTAAAGTATCGCTCTCTTAAAATTCTATGTAAATAAAATATGGTGATAGGTCTTCCTATGATATCTTTCCGATATGGTGTTTGTTCCGGTTGTGTACTCGGAAAAGATCATCAGGATAGTTTTGACAAACGTGCCTCTTGGCACACTCCAGCTCCTTTGCAGCTTGTGCACAGTGGTTTATGTGGTCCACTTCTAATTGTTTCTTTCTCTGGCTACATGTACTAATTAAATTCCATTTATGAATTTTCCAAACGCAATTGGGCATGCTTCTTAAAACTCAGGAGTGAAGTTTTTAACATGTTCTTGGCCTTTAAGGCCTTTTTTGAGAAACAATATGGACATCAAATTATGAAGTAAAGATCTATCAATGGAGGAGAACATGTTAACAACAAATTTATCAACTTTTTCACTAAGCATGTCATTCAATTGCAACATACTTTTCTATATACTCCACAAAAAAATGGTGTAGTTGAAAGGAAGAATCACACTTTAAAAGAAATGGCTAATTGTATGCTTCAATCTAAAGGACTTAATCTTAATTTTTGGGAAGAAGAAATTATCTATGACAATTACATAGTAAACCACACTCCTACTAAGGTTCTAAGGAATATCACTCCAGAATAAGCCTGGAGATAAATCAAACCAGTTGTAAGTCACTTTCATGTTTTTGGAATTGAAGCTTGGGCCCATATTCCAGATGAGAAACATAAAGCCTTAGAACCTAAGAGTGAAAAAATTATTTTTGTTGGATATTATGAAGATGTCAAAGCCTATAGAATTCCTCTACCCAAATCTAAAAATGTAATCATTAGAAGAGATGTAAAATTTTATGAACATATATCAGCTTGTGAGCCCAGCTTGCTAGGTGTGCCACCTTTGGCCTGCGAGCCTGATTTAGCATATGTGCCACCTCTCTCTATCTCTTCTACTTATAACAACATTCCTTCTACTTTAGATGATGACAGCGAGGATGAAAATCCTCCTCCACCTCCTCAAGATCTTCCTTCAGCTCCAAAACTTCAAAAATGGGTCCGCTCTATTTGTGATGCAGCAGGTTCTCTTGCAGGTGACCCTGCATATCAATGTCGTACACGTTCTCAGTTCGACAGTGCCTCTTCCTTATTGGCTCAAGTTCCATAAAATCATGATCCATATACCTTTGAAGAAGCTTCAGGTCATCCAGATTGGGATGCATCTATGAATGAAGAATACCGTTACTTATTGGCAAATGATACTTGGGATCTTGTTCCTCTTCCAAAGTGAAGAAAACTTGTGAGATGAAATGAGTTTACAGAACAAAGTTTGGACCAGATGGAAAATTGGATAAACATAAAGCTCGTCTTGTTGCTAAAGGATTTTCACAAGTTGAAGGCATTGAATATATTGAAACCTTCTCCCATGTTGCCAAAATGAATTCTATCCACCTTGTTCTTTACCTTGATGCCTCCTTTAAATGGGAATTCCATCAAATGGATGTTAAATCCACCTTCTTATATGGGGACTTACATGAAGAAATATAGATGGAAAAACCCCATGGATTTATCCAAAAAGACTCTAGCCTTGTTTGTCACCTTAGTAAGTCTCTCTATGGTCTCAAACAATCCCCTCGGGATTGGTATGCCAAAATGGATAACTTTCTCTTAGATAATGGATTGTTTAGATGCCATTCCGACAACACTGTCTACACCAAGAAAGTGGGCAAGTCCTTAATCATCCTTATTCTTTATGTTGATGATCTTATCCTTACTGGCAGTGATCGCAACCATATAAACCATGTTAATTATAGCCTTAAAAAGAAGTTTAAAACAACAAACTTAGGACACTTACATTATCTTCTTGGTCTTCAAGTCTTGCAATCCAAAGAAGGGTTTACCCTTTCTCAGTCCAAGTATGCCTGTGATATTCTACGCCACTTTCACATGGAATACTATAAGCCAACCCCTTCTCCCTTCCAGTCTGGAGTCAAGATTTTAGTCACTTGTACTTCCCCTAAAGTTGATGCTACCTTATACCATAAAATTGTTAGCAAACTTATGTTTCTAACCCATACTCATTCTAATGTTTCCTTTGTCGTTGGTCTTGCTGCTTGGTTTATGCACAAACCTCATGAAAGTCATTGGAAAGAAGCTAAAATAATACTTTGATATGTTCGAGGTACAGTTCAGTTCGAGATTCATTATAGTGTAGGGGCATCTTCATTGTTGGTTGGTTTCATTGATTCTGATTGGCCTGGTGACCCTGATGATCAAAAGTCGATTGCAGGTTATGTATTCAATCATGGTTCACGACCTATTACACGGTCTTGTCAGAAACAAAGTGTCATCTCTCTTTCTTCGGCAGCATCATAGTATCATGGTGTTGTTGAAGCCAACAAGGAAGCCTTGTGGATTTTTCAGATCCTGCCCGAATTCGGTCTTCATCAACAACATCCAACTACACTTTGGTGTGATAATTAGAATGCCATTTAACTATGAAAAAATCCAGTTCATCATAAGTGTAGAAAACAAATTGAGCTACACATGCACTTCATCAAAAATCTGATTCATGATTGCGTACTTGAAGTGCACTATTGTTCAACCAATGATCAAGTTGTTGATATCTTTACAAAGGCTCTAACAAAAGTGAAGTTTACCAAACTTCGATCTATGCTTGGAGTTCAAGAAAGTTATGATTAAGAGGGGATAGGCTCTAATGCCTCCTTCCTTCCCCTATTGTGTCACCTTTATAAATCCTTCAATCCTATCCCAAGTTGTTCTTAAGGAGGGATGTTAGGATATTCCGATGCATAGGAAATAGTTAAGTATAACTTGGTCTAGCATAAACTTAGGTAAAGTGTGTTTCTTTAGTATGTGATTTTGTAACTTATAATCCGACGGTTAATTCTCTCCTTGGTATTACCGACACTTGATTCGTGGCTTAACACCCGATTGGTCCATGATCTCTATTTAAAGAGCATGGAGTGTTATTTTTTCTAGTGACCGTTTATGAGAGAAGCTTATGTAAATTTTCCTTCGTTATAATAATAAATTGCCTAAAGTGATCATGTTCGCTCAAGCTGTGGACTGTTTCCCTCTTTGAGGGTTTTAACCATGTCAAATACCGGTGTACTGATCTGTGATCTGTTTGTGAGCGGTGACCTTTGGTGTTTGATCTAAGGAACTTACCCTATAAATTCCTACAATAACTATTATAGAAAAACACTTTTAACATGAAGTTTTAACATATATCACATGATAAGAGATTAATACTTTTCTTATTACTCTTAACTTATGTTAATTTTATGACATAATAAGTGTGTCATATATACATAAAATGTATTAAAAAAATATTTGTAATATAAAACATATTATAAAAATGTAATAATATTTTTTTTCATTTTTTTTAAAAATCTAAAAGAATTGATAACTTGATAGAAACTTAATACTATCTTTCTTATCACTCTTAACCTATGTTACAATAAACATAGTAATTGTGTTATGTATACATCAAATATATTTAAAAATATATATTAGCAATATAAATCATATTACAAAAAAAGATATATATATATATATATATATATATATATATATATATAAAGAGTTCTAAAATAACTAATAACTTGATAGTACTTGAGTGAGGTTCATGTTTGAATTGAGACAACTATCATTCCTAATATATATTAATTATATAATATAATAATTGTATTATATATACATTTTTAAAAAATTATTTTAAAATGGATTATATTATAAAAATATAATATTTTTTTTTTTTTCAAAAGATCTAGGGAATTGAAAATTTGATAGTTTTTGATAGCTTGAAATACATTTATCATGTGATCCTACATTTTTATCCTTATAATAATGGACCAATATATGTACTATGGCTATTAAACCACTATATTGATACCTTTGAAAGTTCAATAATTAAACTAAGAGGTAGAGAACCCTAGCTATGTTTGACATTCAAGATTATTAAACCTGTATACATTTCAATTTAAAGGAATGAAAAGTTATAAGTTGTACTTTTGATAATAAAAAATATTTATTTTTATTTAAATTAAAATGAGTGAAAAATACATTTATAATATATATAATTAATAAGTATTGGTGATTTGTAAAATAAAATTACAATTATATATTAATATTATTTGAAAAATCTAAAAATAAAATATTCTATAGCTCAATTTCATAATCTTTGTTTCAATGCTGATCTTTCTAGCCTTTTAAGATGTCAAAATTATAGTGAGCTCGGGAGGTTTCTCTCCAAGCTTTTTGAGCATAGGAATAAAATCTTAAATTAAATTAAATAACTCTTTTCTTTAGGTCCGATATACCAAAGATTGGTCTCAATGGAGGTTAACCATCATCAAATAATATTAAATATATAACAAATTCATATTTAAAAATTGTTACACTAAAATATGTTTTTTTTTTTTTCTAAATATTTTGCAGAATAAAAAATTAATTTGTAATTTGATTATTTTTTAATTTATTCCTAATTAAATTAAAATGGTTGAAAGAAAAGAATAATTTCAATGTGCACAATAAACCAAGATTATTTATTTTGAAAATCAAATTATAATTATATATTAGTATTACTTTTAAAAATATGAAAAATAATTATTTCCAATGTTATTATAGAGCCACTTTAAATATATAACAAGTTCATAGTAAAAAAAAGGTTAACACTAAAAACATATTACTTCTTTTCCTTTTCTATAACTTGTAAAGTGGGAGAGAAAAATTTCATAAACAAAATTAAATGAAAAACTTCTTATTTCAAATTAGATTCTAACTTGATCCATTTTTCTACTCATCACTTTTCTATATATATATATATTTTTATAGTTAAACATAGCTAGTAAAGTTGAGAATGCGTTCATGATAAACTTTTCTTTAAAGTAGAGGCAAAAACAAACTCAAAATTGTAAAGAAAAAAGTAAATATAAAAGTGAGGGTAAGATTCTATTTTTACCATAAAATGTGGAGAAATACATTCTTATACTAGAAACATTGATTTTAATGTAGATGTTTATTTTTACTTCTATTTGATTGCTTGCACTGGATTTATTGGTTTTAGTGTAGATATTAATTTATAATTCTATATGATCGTTTACACTAGATGCATTGATTTCAGTGTAGATATCGATTTATAATCCTATTTAATACCTTGCACTAGATGCATTTATTTTAGTGTAGATGTTGATTTCTACTCCTATTTGATTTCTGGCACTTGAAACATTGGTTTCAGTGTAGATATTGATTTTTAATCCTATTTGATTGCTTGCACTAGATGCATTGATTTTAGTGTATATGTTGATTTCTAATCCTATTTGATTGTTTGCACTAGATGCATTGATTTTAGTGTAGATGTTGATTTCTAATCCTATTTGATTGTTTGCACTAGATGCATTGATTTCAGTGTAGATGTCGATTTAGGGTTTGATGCAACTATATGTATGATGTACATTGATTTCAAAGTAATTAGATTAATAGTGTGCATTGATTTCAATGTAAGCACATCTTTTCCACCTTCATCTATATATTTGTCTCTCATTGTCTCTCATTCTTTATCTCTCTATCTCACCCTCCAAACATACACACTCTCTCTCTATATCTATCTATATATCTTTCTCTCCCTCCCTTTTCCACTCTATCTCTCTATCTCTCTTCTCCTTCTCTCTCTCTAACACTTCCCTCTCCATATCTATATCTCTTCCTCCCTCCTTGTCTTTGCCTCTCTCTTCTTGCCTCTCTCCCCCCTGTTGGAAATGTTGTCATTGATGGCAAAGAGAGAAGCAAAGTAGCACGGAGGCAACAACAAGAAAGCATCAAACAAGGAAAAGAGGCAGCCTAGGCAGCAGATGAAACAAAGGAATTGAAGCAGAAAGTAGCAGAACTGGAGAGCTGCAGAGTGTGTGAGTGAGTCAGTCTGGACAAACGGGGTTTGTTCCTGTAAACCAATTGATGTTGAAGATCTGCATAGACCTGCATAGACTAGGAGAGCTAGAGATTTGTAGAGACAGAGTAGGAGGGCCATCGAACCGAAAATCTGGCCAAGACAAGCAGTTTGTTAGTGAATTCATCTGAAAATATGAACAGGTTTGCTTCAGTATTTCGTGAGTTTTATCTGAATTGAATGCTATGTGAATGGGCTCCGAATTTCGATAAGAAATTGTATAACCCTGTGTGATGGAACTCTATGATTAACTATGTGCATAGAATTTTGTGAGTCTAGGGTTTGAAGGTTGAATCTCCGTGATTCCTGTATGAACAGTTTTCACTTCATAAGCAATTGTGTAGAAAACAGTGTGGTGAAATAATCTGTAAATTGGGCTTAGATGATATATATAATAGGAGTAATTGATGTAGCCAAGGCTGACAGTGTGAAGAAATGGGCTAAATTGGTTGTGTATCACCTTAGAGGAAGTAATGAAGGTTACTCTGTAATTAGAAATTTAGAAACCAGATTGAATTCTCATGAAGTATGTGCTGGGTGAGAGTTTCCCTATATAAGGCGTTGGGTGCGAATCCAAAATTATGCAATCACTGGTTGGAAGAAGGATCGATTCCTTTTAAATCTTGAGTTATTATATTGTGGAGGAATCTAGACTATTACTCTCTGCGCAAAGAACAAATTTTTTTCCTTCGAGCTTCACTGAGTCACATGTTTAAGTCTTTGTGTGAAGGCTTATGTCTCATGAACGCATATTGAACACACATCCTCACTGTCTAAATTAAATGTTCCTTTATCCTATGGGAAGAGGCTCTGATCGTATTAGAGATTATTTTCGACATTGATATGGTTGGTGTAAGGAACTTCTGGTTTCAATTTGCAAAATTCGAGACCATTGATGAAGTTCTAAGCCCTACGATGAAGAACGCAAGTATGTTGGTCACTGATTGTTGAATATATTAAATTTGCAGCGGAATTATGTTTGATTGAAGCGTTATTGCTTGAGGTCGATCCACAACCTTAACGCAGAGAAAGACCAGTTTGGAAGGAGTGAAATTGGAAGCGACAGTGAGAAACAGAACTGTGAAGAAAAGAGGCAGAACCATGACTTGCAAACAGTGAAAGAAGGATTCAGAAAACAATTTGTGGTTTTCGCACGATAGAATGTGGTAAGAAGATTTGAGAAAAAAAAACGTGATTCCATTGGTCGTTGGACACGTGGAAAAAGTGGTAAAGCCAAAATAGCTTTCATCGCGTTTTTTTGGAGAGTTAAGGTTCGAAGGTAAGAAAAACGTGATATGCGTTGTGATCGTTCGATCTTGACTTGATGAGATCCAATGGTGCCCATGCAACAAGTTGACCAGAGTTTACGAGGGTCAGATCAACGGTGGTGGCCATCAGGGTGGAGCGCGACGAGTTTCTAACCGTCGGATGATGAGGTAAGCATAGTAAGTAAGTATTGTGGACCTGATTGTATTCTGTTGATGTTCAGTGTTAATGACTGGGGTTTAGACCATTTGCGGACTCGATGTGTTATAGCATATTGGTCGAGATCTATTATAAGGTTTCTGAAACATGCATATATGTTGACATATATATTTTGTTCGGAATGAGATGACAAAACCATATGCATAAAAGGATATGAAGTTTGGTTAATAAGCGCTAAGAGTGAATATAAATTTGTGCGTGTAACCCTTTGGCATATAAAAAGGGTTAATGTGCTAACCAAAAATTATACCTTGGGCTTACGATATAACAGGCGGAGGTTAATAATATATTGAGTTTATAACCTTTGAATGCAGACCCGAACCCTAAGGTGGGCCGAATGTAATTCGAATACATATGAGTGGGTTGTAATATAGTTTCCGAAGTTGAATGAAAACATTGGTTGGGGTTTATAAGAAGAGCACATTATAGGCTTTATGGGTTTTACAACATTGATTAAAAGGTAGCTTCCACTAGAATAAATTTTCCCAGATTTAAACATATTGGGCATAAAATTGGATTGCATTATTTGTATATGCATAGAAGTGGAAAATTGTGGGTTGAGAAGGAAAGAGAGAAAGCTTCTGCTTATGTAATAGGCTGTATGGCTATATAACTCACATAGAAATGATTTATAAAAGAACTTTCGCAATGAACAGAGATTGCCCATATTGGAGAGACTGAGGACCCTTTTGGATGATTAATCAGAAATGCATTTTTATATGCATGAGACTTTGAGAGTTATTTGGGGGATAACCGTGTAAAGCAGGTATATATGCAACAAATACACAATTACAGTGAGCAGGAGAGTATGTAAAAATTTTGAAAGACACATGGCATTTTACAGGCATGAAAATGCAGGAGAATATGCATAACAGTTACACTACAGTAGCGGAAAAGACAAACTCACAGAGAGCCAAAAACTGAATGGATTGAATTGAATTTATTATTGTAACTGAAAATGTAAATGTTTTAATTGATTTTGTATTGTTTGTGATGCAAAGGCAAGTCTCCGGTAGGAAAACAAAACTTCAATGTAAAACATAAATTTGTATAAATTGCTATATTTTTCTGAATGAGCTGGACAAAGAAATGAGAAGGCAGAAGGCAAAGAGTCAGAGCTATTCACTTCGAATTCCCTGTGGAATAAAAACAATCATGAGGAAAACTCTATAAATTATATCACATTGATATGCATAAGGAGGTTAGAGAATGCAAAAATGATGCAGTGAGGCAGATAAGAAGGAGGAGCTAATAGAGAATCTAAGAAGATGCAGAGATGATATAGGGTAGATATGAGGACTGATGGATAGCAGAAAAGAAGGAACATAACAGAGTTGATATTCAGGTAAATCAACAAGTTTTTTATTTTTAAAGAGAGAGGAAGTTGGAGCTTCCCTATCAAGTTGTAGCTTGATATAATTCAGTTGTAGCTGACTGAGGTAGGAGCCTCCTGTAGGTTGGTGCCTGCAAAAAATTGATGGGATTTGGAGCTTCCTTGCAAGTTGTAGCTTGCAGAATTGAGGTAGGAGCCTCCTGTAGGTTGGGGCCTACAGAAAATCAGTGGTGAGAGGGAGTTGGAGCTTGCCTTTGCATCACAACAATAATAAGATGTGATTTTCTCCCTTATGGGTTTCCACTTATACTTGTTGTCTATGTGAATGATGTTTATGTGTTGATATGGTTTATCTAATTTGTTTAATACTTTCTGCTCTCATATTAAGTCTTCTGTTACATTATCTTAATACTTGCTGCTCACATTCTAAGATTACTCACACATTAAGTTGAACATGAAATGAAGGTGTAAATAAGTTTTACAGGAAATTTTAAAGGTTCATGAATGTGTTAAACTGATTCACCCACCCTCTCAGTTTAACTAAGGGTTCAACACCCCCCTCCATCCATATATCTATCTCACCCCCAAAACATACAAAATATCTCTTAGTGTATGCACTTAAACATTATTCATGATGTGAATTGACTTCTTTGTTATAGTAATTTAACCATAAATACAAGACTTCGATTAATTTCATCCTAAATAAAATGTTAACTTACTCGAAATGTCCTTTCCTTAAAATTGTAAATTATTTGTAATTGACTACATTCTTATTATTCCCATTTTCCACCATTCAACATTTTAATCACTTTACATTCAAACATGGTAATATAAAATAAATAATAGGTGTGACAATAATAATAATAGAAGAAGATAGTTTTAGATTGATCACAATGAAGATTGCTTGTGATTCACTATATTATTATTATTCACATTTTCTATCATTCAACATCGTCACTTTCACTTAAAATGTGTATTTCATCATTCAAGCTACTAACAGTCTGTCTCATATCAATAAACTGAGATAGCTAAGAAAAGTTAAAATTAAATTGATAAAATTAATCTTATACATATTTAGCATATTTAAAATGATCAAAATAATTATATGTACAACAAATTTTGTATGATCGTACAAGATTGAAACTAGCCTAGATCCATCTTAACCCCGAATCTATCAAATGTTGAGAGTGATAAAACTTCTCGAGGTGCAAACCTTTCCTCAAAATTTGCACTAAAAAAATAGGTTTTCGCCTCGAGAGATTTGATTCCTCTCGACGCTTGATACATCCGTAGTTAAGAAGGATCTAAGCTGGTATATATATATGGATTTCATGTTTAAGTTTGTAATGGTAAACATTTACCAAACCATGTGGTTGAAGTCAACACATTAGAAGGGTTGAACATTGGTATTAGGAGGTTATGTTGCCATGTTAAAATAAAATATTGATATCAAAACACTTGTGGAGTGGAGAGATATAGTTATGAAAGTAGCCCTACAAAATCGTGTTGTGGGGACTCACCAACTCTCCATGTGATGGAAACCCTGGGATGGTGGAAACCCTAGCCATGATGGATCTGGTTTTCCTCTGTACCTTCCCTAGTGACACCCCCTAACTTTAGACTCCTCCCTTTTCTTCTTTCCTAGTCCTTCTCCTTTAGAAAATTTCGCACTATGTCATCCTCCCTTCTTTAATTGTTTACATCTCTTTTCTTTCCACTGTGGGATGTGTGCCATTGTTTCTGCCCTCATCACAACTAATATTCCTGGGCTCCCTCTATCTTAGGATGTCGTTGATTTTAATTTTAATTTTTATTGAAACTGGGTTATGTGGTCCTGTCTACATGGCACCTACCACACCAACCACAAAATACAAGAGATCGAGCAGGGATCTAACCTCTTCTTCGGTGTTGGCTAAAACCTCTTGGTCAAATTGTATGTTTCCCCTTCTGGACACCCTTCTAATACCAGAAAATACTTGGAAGGCTAAAAAATCACCAAAAGTCTAGAGACCTTGTGAAATAAACCCTTCTCGGGTTTTGAATGTTGACTCAAAACTCAGTAGAGTGGCTAGCTTGTCGGTCCGCGCATTAATGGAAATTTTTTCTAGATATATCTAACTCAATTCCAAGTTCAGTGATGCGTTTCCAAAAAATGGAAGCCCTTACTAGATTATACTTTGATGGTCATCCTCTTACTGAATATATGGTATCATTTTCATTTTCTTGATGAAGGGGATATCGACTTATTCTACAAAAGCCAAGGTATTGGGTCAAGGATACTTGTGGCTCCAAAGATGGAAGGTCAGTTTTAATCTAGTCATAGAGAAGCCAAAACAAAGTTACCCGTGGGTAAAACTTGTGTCATTCCACTTGGAGTTCTGGGCGTGCCCAATCAACATACAAGTGGAAAAATGTATTGGAAATTTCATCTATTTAGATGATAAAAGAATCCTCTAAGTACTAGTATAAATTGACTCATCGTTGGGGTTGTCGGTCGAGCTCACAGTACACCATAGTAGTTGCTCTTTCCGTCAATGCCTATACTACTAGAAGGTTCCATTCATATGTGCCCTCTCTCATTTGGCTGGTCACCTTATGAGACTTATACTATTGTTGGAGCCAAAGCTTCAAAAACCTTGAGAAAAAACACATGGACCCCTTCATGTATTCTAATGGAGGATGAAGTAGGAAAGAAGCATCAATCCTTCATGGGTCATTCTCTATCACGTACAAAAAACTCCTTTAACGGGTCTCATGCTTTGCATCATGGTGGATAGGAAAATTTATCCTTTTGGAATGAGGTCTCAAGGCTGGTATCCTCGACAGAGATGAGGCTCACTTCCTCAAAACCCTCACAGTCCCAAAACAACACAAAATGTAAATGAAGGTTTACTGTCAAGCACTGTAATGGAGACAACCTTTCAAGGCAGGGTCCAAACCCACAGGATTCAATGTCGGCGGTCAATATTACATGCACCCTCAACACCTTAAGTGAATCCAACCCATCACTGAACTTAATCTTGGGTAAGCACATCCAACCTCTCACTGTTGAAGATTCTTATTTTCTTCAAAAAATAACTTTAATTTATGATAAAATAAAGGAAAAACAACCTATATTTACCACACTTGTTGAGGGTTTTCCATCCAAGTTTTTGCCTTCTTCCTCCACTCCAATTAACCCAATACTTAGGGTTGGGGGCCTTCCCAAATATTCTATTTTCCTAAGCTCTCTCTGCAATAATATGGTCACATCCTCTTCTTCAATCCTTTGTTCATCTTCAGTTCCCACCCCTTCCTATACCCAACCGGAAACATATACTAAGTGCTTACAATTGAGCCTTTTCCCTAATTCTTTGTGCCCCTATTGTAGGGATCCCCTTATTATATCTCTAATCCCATCTTATCCTCCCTCGAGTGCCCCTAAAAATCCCAATCCATCCATTTCAACCTCCTTCCAAAACATCACAACCTAGAAGAAAAATATTAACAAAAAAGACCTAGCTAGAGAAGGAATAGGGTTGGGAGAGATGTTGTAGGAATATAATTACATCTCTCATTTCAAGGCCCTTAGAGTAGAGAAACCATCTTCAGATGGTTTACAATGATCCTTATGTATCTAAATATCAGGGGGATAAGAGGATCCCAAAAACACCATGCCCTTCACAACTTAATTGAACAACATCATCCATCTATTATTTGTTTGCAAGAAACTATGGTCCCTGGTGAAAATGACAGGGATATCTTGCACAAATCCTTTCTAGATTGGCTAATATGCACTATGTATGCTATTGGTTGCTCAGGGGGTCTCGCTATCACATGGAATCCCTTGGAGGTAGACCTTAAACCTTACCTTTCCAGAGTCAGGATCATCATGGAAGGTTACCTCAGAGGCTTGGATCAACCAATCATCCTTGTTAACTGCTATGGACCCTATGAAAAGAAAGATTCCTTCTAGACTCATCTTAATCAAAATGGTTTTCTTAGTTACCACTCTCTCCTCTTAACTTGTGATATTAATTTCACTATCTTTGCTTGTGAGGTTTGGAGTGTTGT
This sequence comes from Pinus albicaulis, assembly GCA_034641835.2. Classification (NCBI taxonomy): domain Eukaryota; kingdom Viridiplantae; phylum Streptophyta; class Pinopsida; order Pinales; family Pinaceae; genus Pinus; species Pinus albicaulis. The sequence goes on along the minus strand of CM076571.1, from coordinate 758,295,703 downwards.
AAAAGAATCTATAAATAAGGGGATTGTTTATATGGAAATTAGTGCTACATTCATTGCCCTTATTCCCAAATGGTATAAGCTAACCACCTTTCAAGGTTTCCACCCTATATCCTTATGAAACATTATCTATCAAATCATCACTAAGGTAATTTCCAATAGACTCAAACCAAAGCATTCTAAAGTTATCTCCCTTGAGCAATTTGGCTGTCTTCCTAGTAGGATGATTCATGATGCCATTGGAGTTTCTCAAGAAACAATCCATCCATTAAGACAAGGAAATTGAACTCAATGGTACTCAAGGTGGACATGGTAAAAGCCTACGATCGAGTAATTGGAATTTTCTTAGGCTGATGTTATCAAAAATAGGTCTAAATTGTTTAATGACAAACTGGATCATGGGATGTATATCTTTTGCAATTTTTTCTATTCTCATTAATGGATCCTCCACTGGATTTTTTCACCATTATCCCCTTTGTTGTTCTTGCTAATCATTGAAATCCTTAGTTTGATTATCAGTCAGGCTAAGAGTGAAAGAAAACAACGAGTGATCAAGATTGGAAATTTTTTTATTGTCTCCCACCTCCTTTTTATTGATGACGTTCTCAATTTTTGGGAAGGCAAGTCACTAAATAGGAAGCCTTATCACACATATTCCTCTCTTCCTGTTCTACTACATGTATGGAAATTAGTGTCCAAAATTATTCTTTTTACTATTGTTACACAACAACAATTCATTTAATATGTGGTTAAATTTCTCCCTTTAAAAGTTGGACCATCAGATGATGGTTTCATATATTTGGGCTTCCCCCTAAAGCCAAATTGTTACCAAGTTCATGATTGGAATTAGATTGTTCAACATGTAGAAAAAATAATTACTCATTAATGGTACCACTTGGATTTATCTAGGTGGCAGAAAAATCCTTCTAAAGTCTGTCTTAGAAGGCTTACCTTTCTACTAAATATCTCTTTCAAAAATTCCTAAATCTATTATTAACAAAATCCGACAGGTCAACTTCAATTTTTTGTGGACAGGGAATAAATCAAAGGCAGGAATCCACCTGGAAAAATGGGAGATGTTATCCATCCAAAATCATCTGGGTGGTTGGGGTTTTAAAAACCTCAATTATTTTGTCTATGCCTTTGCAATGAAAATATTTTGGAGGGTTGATGTTGATTCTGGCCGATGGGGAATATTAATTAGTGCCAAATACCTCCAAAACATGTCTTTCAAGGAATGGTTGCAATCCAGTTTTTCTCACAAAACTTCTACATGGTCCTTCACTTGGAAAGGTTTGTTAATGGCACTCCAATGGGTCTCTAATGAACTAATTTGGAAGGTTGGTAATGGTCATGAAATCATCCTTGGAAAAAGTAATTTCTTGGGAGGATCTATGGATTATAATTTCTCTCTAGAGGTCATGTCTTCTCTTCATTCCAAAGGTATTATCAATCTTGGTCAGGTTTCAGTTGGCAGAAATGAAAATATATTGGTTGATAAATGAAAAAATTCTATTGATTTAGATCTTCAGTGCTCCCTAGAATTGGAATAAAATTCCTTCATCAACATTCTTGTGCAAAATGGGGTTTTTATTTCAGATGTAGAGGACTCCATTGTGTGATCTTGGAACAAATTTACAAGATATATCTCAGCAAAATTGACATACAAATATGTTTTCAAAAGGACCACCCTTACCCATTTATATTGGTGGACCAAGAAACTATGGCATTGGCATATTCCACTAAAGATAAAGTGTTTCGGTCAATTTCTGTTGGAAAACCATGTCCTCACCTGGGAAAAATTCTTCGTAGAGGTTATTTTGGACCCAAATATTGTTGTATATGTTTAAATGGGTTATAGTTTGTAAATAATCTTATTTTTAAAGCTCCTTCTCTAGGTCTTTATGGTTTGAATTTATGTCCTTTTTTCATCTATTGGAGCCTAGTCCATCCACCTCCTTTTCTAATTGTCTACTTTGGTGGGACTAGGTGATGGCCCCCTACAATTCCCTTCTTGTATTTGTAGGCTAGGGTATTTGGAAATTTAGAAACAAGCATATTTATTAAAATTTTCCCATAAGCTCCTCTTATATTCTTCCCCATATTATTGGCTTCTTCATGGACTAATGGAATATCCTCTCTCCAAAATATATAATACCTTTCAATTTTGCTACCCTTTCCTACAATTCTAACACAGGCTTCTTTGATGGGGTTACCCAAAATTCTCAGTGTACAACTAGGGATTTTCTCCACGTCATTGGATCCTCCTCCTTAAACATATGGGATAATATTGGGGATAGTACAAACACAAAAGATGAAATATGTATCATTTGGACTCCTTTATTTCTCCTCCCTACTTTGTATATCCTCCCTTGAGGTTATTGGAGACTCAAAATTTGTTATTGACTAGATCTCTGGAAAATATCACTTACATGTTATGTCTCTAATCCACTGGATGGACATGATCAAAACTTTGAAGGACAAATTTCACGCCCTCAGTTTTCAACATATTGATAGAATGTGGAATCGAAGGGCAGACTCACTATCCAAAATATCTCTAGAGGATGAAGAAGGATACATCTTCTTTGAAGAGATAAGTGTTAGTTTTTGTAGCATCAGATGGTGTTCTAGTCTTGCCAATTATTATATAGGCTAATAAACACTAGGACTCCATAACCCACGAAAGGTTTCAGGAAATTCCACCTAGAGATGCCTTAATTAAGTTAATTAACCAATAATAAAAATTTTCCTAAGTCTAACTTAGGGAAAATTATTAATTAATAGTAATTAATTGAGAAGGGTGAGATTTCTCTAGAAACTCACACATAGCGATTAGGAAATAATCTCAACCATTGATTATGTTTTAATCTTGTCCTTTGGAGTCCCACAGTGATATTATAAGAATAATTTGATGGGTAGATGGAGGAACACACTTGAGATCGATTTCCTTGGGTAATTCAATTTTCCATAGAGTAGCAATATTATGCCAGAAGAGTTTGAGCTAGAGAGGGGACGTGGATACAGAGAGGGGTAGAGACATTGAGTTTGAAGGATTTTTTCCACTTCTGGAGAGTCATAAAGAGGAGGCTGATATTTTCTCAAGGAAGAAGTGTAGGGACTGCATAGTTGCTTCAAAAGAGCAGTTTGAATTTCCTGAAGGGGAGGACGTTTTCAGTTCTAGAGGTCGGTAATATTTTCCAGAGGATCAGAGAATAATTTCCCAGTTAACAACAGATAAGACAGGTAGATTGGAAGCTATTTCACGTAGTGGATTTGGCAGAAAACACTAGGGTGATGTAGGGCCTGTGAAGACCACTTGGACGACTAGCTTTTCAGAGGTCAGATAGTGTCGGAATTGCTCAGAAAGAGGGTAAAATCCCTTAGTAAATTTTTTTTAGTATTTATCTTAGGTAGATTCGCCAGTTAGACGACATTTATTTTACTTGGAATTTTTCTCACTACTACTTAATAATAAAAGTCCTCAGTTGTTGCAGTTATTTTCCCACATTGAGTTTTTTCGAAGACTTTAGTCCAAAAATAATGGTGTTATATATTTTGTGTGTGTGCCATTATTTTCTCATTTTCAAGTTTATCTTCTGTAATCTTTTTATTTGTGAAGATTACAGTGTAATTAATTCATTTTTATCGTAGCAATAAACTGCATAATAAATTTACAGTTAGAAAAATTAAATCCAGTTGCTACAATATAATTTTAGTAGTGAAATTTTCACATGGTATTAGAGTGATTTTTATCATACAAGGAAGCTCAGAAGTAGAAGAATAAAATTACTTGTTCAGAGGGAACAATAGGATGAATTTTTTGGGGATACACAGTGGGAATTGCTCAGAAATTCAATTTTTTAGTGTAGGGTTGCAAAAAAAATCAGCTTTCCATATTAAGTGATTCCAACAGACAGAGGAGAACTAGTAGCTCATATTTCTCTGAGAAATTCCTTGATTGGCTGTAGGAGGGTTTTGCAACAATTTGCAGTAATATAATCCGCATCGGGTGAAAGAGTAAGTACACACACAAAGAAAATTTATCTCAGAGGGTTTCTAGTTTAGAAATCTAAAATTCAAGTTGCAATTGGAAATAGCTGCAAGTATATTTTCTCACTCCAGAAGGGAGTGTGAATAACAGAATCAACAATCGAGCAAGAGAAAGAGGGAGATTTACGTTCCAATTTTAGAGATGGCCACAACTACGCATAGAAATCATAATAGGTTGGAGGGAGCCTCTAACTATGTCATCTTGAAGGCCAATATGTCCTTCTTGTTAGATTATCATGGCCTAATGACCTCTTTCAGTGGTAGCAACAATAAGGTTTCGAAAGGTGAGAAGGAGGAAGAGAATGTGGCCCTTTCATCAAAGGGTCCCGGTCAAGGATAAGGGGGAAGAAGAAAAAGAAGGACCTATCTAAGGTCAAGTGTTTCAGGTCTAGCGAGTTTGGCCACTACAATATTCAATGTCCTCAAAGGAAGAAGGAAAAACAAGAGAAGTAGGACTAGGTGGAAGCATCTACAAAGATAGACTAATTGTCCTCCATGTTGGAGGAATACTTTTCCATGTTTGCAACTATACCTCTAGGAGTGAGGTGGGGTGATATGGAGCTATAGTCCCAGAGTTTCACATATATTTGGGTAGGGGTTGATTGAGGTGTCTTCCTCATGGATAATTACCTTGCTATAGGGGGCCACAGAATTCAGTAGAAGTATAGATACGTGTAAGTTGATGTAGTCAGATTCTGTAGTGAAATTTGTATACTAGTAGTAGTCAAATTTTGAGGAGTGCAAAGCATTGTTGACAAAAAAGCAGGAGTCTTAGCAGCAGAGAAAACAACAACGTATATTCCCTAGTGGACAGTGTAGAAATTAGTAGAAGTCGGATGCTCAAGAGATAGATGAAACAAAGAGACACAATTGATTCAATATTTCAGATGCTTCTTAGCTACAAAAAATGCAGTAGAAACAACAACAATTGAGAGGGAGTTGCAATGCAGATGCGTAGTTTGAAATAGTATAGCATTGTTAGCATCATCACAGATGCAACATCATATTTGCGTAGTGGTTGGTGGGAAATGATAGGAAGTAACAATTTCAATACATCGGTAATGTGTATAGGAGGTTGATGTAGAGGCATGGTGTTGGATAAGTTCAACACTATAACACCTTCCTCGTTAAGCGAGCGTGTTATTTTTTGTACCATCGTATGGTATTCTAGTCTCAATAGTTTTCAGAAAGGCTAAGAAATACTAGGAATCCATGACCATGAATTATTTTTAATAAATTCCACCTAGAGATGCCTTAATTAAGTTAATTAATCAGTAATTAAAATTTTCCTAAGTCTAACTTAGGGAAAATTATTAATTAACAGTAATTAATTGAGGAATGTGAGATTTCTCTATAAACTCACAAGAATCGACTAGGAAATAGTATTAGCCATTGATTAAGTTTTAATCTTGGTCGTTGGAGGCCCATAGTGATATTATAAGAATAAGCTAAAGGGTAGATCGAGGTATACAATTGAGATTGATTTCCTTGGGCAGTTTTATTTTCTATAGAGCAAGAATATTTTTCCAAAAGAGTTCGAGCCAGAGAGGGGATGCAAAGATAGAGAGGGATAAAGACAGTGAGTCTGGAGGAAGTTTTCCAAATCTAGAGAGTTAGAAAGAGTATACCAAGATTTTCTCCAGGAAGAAATGTAAGGACTGTATAGTTTCTTGAGATGTTTGATTTGGCTAAAGGGGAGAAATTTTTTAGTTCCAGAGGCTGGGAAGATTTTCTAGAGGGTCAAAGAAGCATTTTCCCAGTCAGCAACAAGCAGGATGGCTAGATTTTCAGCTATTTCAAGTAGTGTGTTTGGTATGGAACGTTGGGGTGACGCAGAGCCTGCGCAAACCATTTCGATGGCTAGTTTTTCAGAGGTCGGACAATGCTAGAATTGCTCATAGAGAGGGTAAAATACCTTAGTAAATTTTGACAATATTTCTCTTGGGTAGATTCGCCAGTTTGGAAACATTTATTGTACTAAAAAAATTTCTCATTGTTTCTTAATAATAAAAACCCTCAACTGCTTCACCGGTTTTCCCACATTGGGTTTTTTCGGAGACTTTATTCTAAAAATAACGGTGCTATATTTTGTGTGCGTGTGTTTCAATATTTTCTCAGTTTCCATTTTATCTTCCATAGTATTTTTATTTTTGAATATTGCAATGTGATTAATTTGTTGTTGTCGTCGTAGCAATAAACTGCATAATTAATTTATAGTAGAATAATTAAATCCAGTTGCAGCAATACAATTTTAGTAGTGAAATTTTCACAATAAGGCATTCACAAATCACATTCATGGTTCATCTCTCACTTCTCTCTGAGTGTCAATACAACTCCCTTTTGTAGTCCCCTTCCTGGGCTACACTTTGTTTTTTTCAAACTATGGGAAATCTTATTTATTGTTGTCACAACTCAATTTTTTTGGTCAACTTAGTTTTTGGTTGAAAGAATTTTTTATTTATCACTATATCTCTTCCCATATTTTCATAATTATGGTGGTTTTTTGGCTTATACTGCTGATGATCAGATCACTATCTCCTATTTTTATCCTGTGGACACTTTTTGCTAATTCCTGCTTTTTCAACCTCCAAATTAATGAGGCTTTTATCTAGCTTTTTTTGGTCCTGTACTTATACAATCTTTCAGTTAGTTTTTCTGAATTATGTACAAGAACATTTTTTTATATTGAAATGTCATTTTTTTCCTCTTTTGAAAAAAAGTAAATCTATCACATTAAAAAAAAACTTAAAAATATCATCTAATAAAATGTTTTGGATTAAGAAAGCAATGGGAATTGAATCATTGCACATATTCAACAATACACAACCAAAATATAAAGATGGAGAAAGATGCATGTAAAAAGTATCAATAGTATATTACACTATATAATTACATTAATGGTTCAATAACGAGCAAGGATTAGTCAACATTGAAAAAAATTAATCACCATTCATTCTGATGGGAGCCTCCACTCACAATTCACACAACTCCATAGCCAAATATGAAGATGGAGAAAGAGGCATGTAAAAGGTATTATTAAGAAATTACACTATATATGGATGAATATAAAAAAGTGAAATCATCATTGGTTTCCAGAGCTTTTTTTTTTCTTTTTTCTTTTTGTAGTGTGGATTTTGACCTCTATTTGAAGCCATGTCACTCATGCTTCACACAAATATTCAGGGGAGATCTGAACCTCCAACCACACACATCTCAAAGACTTCATATCACTGCCATCTGATTGTGCTTCCCTTGGAACTATTTCTAGAACATTATCAAGATGGTTGCCAAATTTCTTTTCTATAATTTTATTTTTAATTCTAGTTTAAGTTTGTTTGTTTATTTTGTTGTTGTTCATTTTTTTGGTTCAAGGATGCCAGAGATTGGTGATCGCAATGTCCATGGAATATTTGCACCCAGAAAATCCACCCAAAGGTCACTTCTTTTGGTGACCACTATTTCTGCGAAATATTTGTACCAAGAAGAATGACACAAAGGCCCAATCACATCCTGCGAGAGATTGATGACTGATGAGCTCCATCATTAGACATATTTGGAGGGGTTAATGGTCACATTTTTTCCTTCTTAGATCTCTTGTTATTTCATTTTTATTATTATTTGGTTTTATGATGCTAGTATAGGTGGTGATTAAGGCTAACGTACTCTGAGTGCCTCATATGAAGTTGAGTGCAGAAAATCATGATTTATTAAGCATTTTTATAAGGATTTTATCATAAAGACTTGGAGGAGACAACAAGGAGAAGTTATTGGAGGATTTTCCACCCTCGTTAACTCTCAAAGGTAGCTAAAGGATCCCAAAGATTCCCTAAGGATTCTTCCAGAGGCAGCCAAGCACTCAATCTTTGTTTACTTGGAGTCAAGTGGACTCAATCGCTATTTTCTAGGGAGCTGTTGGTAGCTACCCTGTAGAATAAATAGAGCAGATCTAGAGCTAGGAAGAGTTAGTTAGTCAGTGAGTCCTTTCTAGTTGAAAATTTGTTGCAAGCCATTGAGATTTTTATTATTTTACTCAGTAATCGAACTTTCAGAGATGTATGAGGTTATTCTTTTATGAAATGATTAGAATGATTTCATTCTACTGATTTAAGTTTCAAAGAGCTAGGCTCGTGTGTTAGGGCCCAATCCATGTGCCTCATATTCTCTGTTGTTACTATCTTTTCCTTTCTGTCATTTAGCTATTTTTTCTTCTGTCATTTAGTTAGATCTTCTTCTGATAGTTTCATTGTTGCTTATTCTTTTCTTTCAGTTTTTTGTTGTAGTTTTTCATTTGCTTGTGAGTAGTAGAATAGAGGATAAAACTCTAAAATCTTTGGATCTAGACTTCTCTTCTCATCTCTGTTGATAGAGCTCGAGGAGGGTAAGCCTTCCCATAGACCAAAAACATTGATTTCTATTCACTATTTCCATCTCTGTGTTACGCCTATAGACCTTGCTTTTATGCCTCCATTCCCTCCTGTTTTCCTCTTATTTTTACTGTTGCACCCACATTTTTCCCCTAAAATCACTTAAAACGTTCAACTACCTTATTCCTTTGTTTCTATTGGGTATGGTCACTTTACTCAGTTTAACACAAAAACGCTGGAAAAACCATCGAAATTGACCTCCTTCTTTCCTCCTTGAAATCCCCACTATCGTACTTTGCTCATCGCTGAACGCAGTTTTCATTTGGTTAATTTTAAGACTTACCACTTTTTCACCGATTGCGATATCCCTTTCCACTTCCCTTCACTCCTCTTTTATTAAAAATAGTCAAAAACATTAGAAACCACATTTTTTCCTTTGGACTTACCATCACTCGTCATCGTAGATTGCACTGTTTTCCCATTTCCTTTAAGACTTACCGCTTCCAAGCACTGATTGCGATATTGTGATCACGCTCCGTCACCGGTCCCACCGCCACGTCACCTATCGCAACCGTACTTCGCACCTTTTCCTTGTTTCTTTAAGACTTACCGGTCTTTGCCTACTGATTGCGATATTTTTATCGCACTCCACTGCCGGTTCTCCTGCCACGTCATGCATCATAATTGCAAACCATAATTCTTTCCCCTTTCGTTAATACTTACCGCTCTTTTCCCTACCGATTGTGATATTCTTATCGCAAATTTTGCCTCCATTTCATCTTCGCCATCCCATGTTTCAATTCATTCCACTCCAAAGCCATTTATGCGCTATAATAACGTTTTACAAGGTTTAACCTTGCTCTTTCCACTTCTAAGCCTTGTCTCATGCATTAAGCCATCCATTAGTTACTTTAACCCTTTTATTTACTCCAAGCTACAAATCAACACTTTTTCAATTAGGATTAAGTCATGGATAGCTTATTTTCATGGGTAGAAGCATGGTAGATAGACCATAGGATAAATAGAGTGCATCTAGCCATTTGGCCAAGTTAAGTGTGGCTTAGAATTAGTCTCCTTTCTACCACTTCTTTTTAGCAATATAGTTTAGTTTCTTTTCAGTTATTTCCTTTTCTGAAATTTAAATTAGTTTCATTCTAGTCATTTCTTTTTAGCTATTTAGTTTAGTTTCCGTTATGTCATTTCCTTCCATTAATTTACTTTCCATTTCTTATCATAGTTTTAAAAAATAGCACCCTTTCGTAAAGCAGAAGAGGATGACATAAATAGATTTCATCTGTTGTGTATATAGCACTGTCACCTCCAAGTTTGTACGAACCTTGGGTTGATAAAGTAAAGTAGGGCAACCCCTGGGATTTGCAGCACTCTTGGTGGTATACCAGGGCTCACCACTTTTTGGCGCGTTGTCGGGGAGGTGTCTAGTAGATATTTTGATTTTGTTTTATCATTCTTTTATTCTTTCTTTTCTTTTCCTTTCACTTCAGAAATATTGAAAAAAAAAAATCCAAAAAGATATGACTTTCATGCCTGACAGGAGTAGGAATATCAAAAGACAAACCTTACCCAAAACCCCCACATCACCTCCTAGCCACCCTTCACTCTTCAATGGCAGTGAGATTGAACCCCCTATAGGAGAGCCTTATGAATACTTTGAGGATCCTATTGGGGAAGAAGAAGAAGACATTGTTTCAACTGAGGGACCTGGTTCACCTATCTTAACCATGACTGGGACCCAAAGAACCTTTCCCATAAGAGAGGAAAATGGGGAAACTAAGATGAAAAACATTAGCCCCTCAACTCTCCCACACTTTCATGGAATCACCTCTGAGGACCCTGACACATTCATGTTTGAATTTGTTGTTGTTTGTAGGACTTATGACTACACCTATGATGATCAGAAGTTGAAGCTATTCCCATCCACCCTTAAGGATGTAGCCTTGCGCTGGTTCATGGGTATGGCTAGGGATAACATCACTACTTGGGCACAGATGGAAGAGACCTTCTGCAGCAAATACAGAGACTATTGTAGGTCCAAGGAAACTAAGGATGAAATATTTAGGATGATTCTAGGACCTGATGAATCCCTAGACGACTATGAAGAGAGGTTTCAATTAAACTATAAGAGAGCAAACTGCACTCTTGATCCTGCATCACTTAAAATTGTACTTCTTCGAGGGATCAATGAAGAGATTATAGAAACCTTGAATATGCTATCAGGAGGATATATCTACCAACAACCCTATGAAGCAATCAAAACTATTTCCCGGAACCATTCTAGGGAATTTAGGAAGAAGGGCAGAGCTAGCCAAAGTACATCCAATACCCCTTCCTCTTCCACCTTCATAAAACATGAGATTGGAAACATGCTAGAGGAATTCAAGAGTGACATGATGCACACCTTTTCTTTGCAAATGGACACAATGCAAGTCAAAAGGAATAAAAAGGAAGCAGAGAGAGCCCTGGCCATATTTTGTCCTAGATGTACCAGGAAGCACCCAAGAAATAAATCTCCACTAAATCTCCTAAAGGTTTTCTTATTCTATGATGAGAATCATGCCACAGAAAAGTGTCCCTCCTTACCTAGACTTAAGGCTATGTATCAAGGTGGGGAAGCAATCCCAGAGCAAATCTATTTCATCAACCAGAGAAGGCCTCAAGGTCGTTGGAAATATCAACAAGGTATGCAAGGTGTACCTTACTCTTACTATCACAACAATCAGAGTGCACCCATGCAATCTTCGTACACCCCCACTCCTCCATCCTGGTCTACACCTCCTATTTGGCCTTACAACCCTTCATACCATCATGAGCTAGTAAAACAACCATTCCAGCAGTATGTTCCACAACAACCTCAGTGTAGCAATCCATCCCAATGGTGGAGGCCTAAAAAAAATCAACCACCTGCTATAATTCCTCCACTCCAACCTCAACCTTAGCTTACTCATGCTGCTCCACCTAGGCTACCTATACTTGCACAACCCAATCCAAACTTGAACAACAGATAGGCAAAACAAGCTCCCAGTGGAGAAACATCCTATCCAGCTTATGTTGTCGAGATATAAGAGGTTAATCTCAGGTCGGGAAGAGTACTCCCAAACAACCATCCTCCATCCCCACCTATAGAGGTTGAGGAGAAAAAGGAAGAAAGTAACACTCAGATCCAACGACCTCATTTTCCTGAGTGCTTGATCCACCCTAGTTAGCACACCCCTGAGGAGATTGAACTCCTGGGAGAATTGGAAAATTTGTGTGTAAATACCACTTCTCCAGGCTATTAAGGATGTCCCTATATATAATAGGCTCATCAAATAAAATTTCTTCAAGAAACCTGGGATAAGGAAGAAGGATACCTCCACCATCAATGTGGTAGGACAACTGTCTAACCTAATGCTAGGAAGGGTGATATTTCCAAAGTACCTGGACCCTGGTAGTCCAGTTTTTGATGTGCATGTAAATGGTTTCATAGTCCCCAACACTCTGATTGATCTAGGGGCTACCATCAATGTCATGACCAAGGAAACTATGTGAAACTTAATCTCCAAGGGACTTTGAGGAAAACCACAACAATTCTGCAACTTGCAAATTGATCCACAGTAACTCTGGAATGAAGTGTTGATGATGTTATGGTTACCATTGACTCTTGGGAGTATCCTATAGATTTCCTAGTCCTGCAAACAAAAACCGAGTTCAATGGTTATCCCCTCATCTTAGGGAAACCTTGGTTAGCCACTGCAAATGCTTATATTAGCTGTCGGGCCGGAAACATGACTATCAAAAATGGGCCTTTGGCTAAATAGCTAGTGTTATATCCTCGAGCCCATCCTTCCATTGATCATGACCTCTATATATGGTTGGAGGATGAAGAAGATGAGTTATATAACACGGCCCCTATGTGTACCATAGATGCTATTCTTAGAAGGGGGTAGCTTGATGAAGATGAACTCATCGACCATGCCATTCAAAACCAGTCCTCCACTAACATTCCTCTTGAAACCTTAGTCAAAGAGTATGAAAGAAAACCTTGGATGGAAGTGCACTCAATTGAGTCAACCTTTGAATTTCAAAGGCTATTGAGTTTGGCCCATCCAGGTCTTTGAAAATCAACCCAAACCTCTCGAATGAAGAAGAGAAGAAACTCTGACATCTTTTGAAAGAGAATCTAGATGCATTTGCTTGGGATTACAAAGACATGAAAGGGGTGCATCCTTCAGTGTGAAAACATCATATTTACATCAAAGAAGGATGCAAGCCTGTGAGACAACCACAAAGAAGGATTAACCCGGCTCTAAAGGACATAGTCAAAGAAGAGTTGCAGAGACTATTAGATGCAGGGTTCATATATCCTATTCGACAGTGAGTGGGTATCTCCTCTTGTCTTAGTCCCAAAGAAGAGTGGGAAGTGGCGAACTTGTGTTGATTATCGAGAACTTAACAAATCCACCAAGAAAGACCATTTCCCTTTTTGATTATACACTAAGTCATGGATGGCCTTGCGGGGAAGAAGTTATTCTCTTTCTTAGATGGGTTAAGTGGGTACAATCAGATTCAAATCAACCCTGAAGACTAAGATACAACTACTTTCACTTGCCCTTGGGGTACCTTTGCTTATATATTCCTACCCTTTGGGTTGTGGAATGCCCCAAATACCTTCCAAAGAGCTGTCCTGAGCATATTTTTTGAGTTATTCCATGACTCTATCGAAATCTACATGGATGATTCACATAATACAGGGATGAGTTCCAGGAATCTCTCTCCAATTTGGGTAAAGTACTGAGAAGGAGCATTGAGATGCATCTCTCCTTGAGCCCAGAAAAGTGCGAATTCCTGAAGAAAGCAGGGGTTTTGTTAGAAAACTCCATATCCCAGTCAGGAATATAGGTAGACCCAAAAAAAATCACCATCATCAAAAGGGTACCTGCTCCTCAAAAGCAGAAAGATATCAGGAGCTTCTTAGGCTTAGCTGGTTACTATAGAAGTTTCATCAAAGATTTCAGAAAGACATCTTCACCATTATTTGGGTTATTGGCCAAATATTCTAAGTTTATTTGGTTCGGTCCTTGTCAAGAGGCTTTCGAGATCATTAAGGAAAATTTGATTACTGCCCCCATCCTCTAAGGTCCAAATTGGACTCTGCATTTCCACATCCACACTGATGCATCTGAAAAAGCTGTAGGGACAACATTAGGAACATTAGAGGAAAAAATCCCTTATGCCATTTATTTTATCATCAAGAACTTGTCCAAGGCTTGAATTATATTGTTACTGATGAGCAGATGTTAGCCATTGTCCATGCTTTGAAAAAATTCAGACATTATGTAACTGGATATCAGACCTTTTTTCACACTGAACATGTAGCCATCAAGTAATTAATGAACAAACCAGATGTTAATGTTAGGATAATTAGATGGTTGTTACTTTTGCAGCAATTTGATTTGAATATTATTGATAAACTTGGAAAGGAGAATGTTGTTGTAGATTTTTTGTCCAGGTTAGCTCTCCCTACAGGAGAAGAAGGAATGATGGATGACCAGCTACCAGATGAGCTCCTCTTTGCTATATCATCACTCTCACCATGGTTTTCTGATATAGCCAACTACTTGGTTGCTGGGAGACTCCCTCCTAATCTTTCATTCAGGGAGAGGAGCAGAATCATCAGAAAAAGCACACCTTTTAGATGGATTGGGGGAAACCTTTTCAAGCTAGGCCATGATCAAATCCTAAGGAGATGTGTGAGAGAGGAAGACGTTTTTGATATCCTCTCTACATGTCATGAAAGCCCATGTGGAGGCCACTTTGCTGCAAAGAGAACTACTTACAAATTTTTGTAGGCAAGATACTATTGGCCTACCCTTCACCAAGATTCCAGAAGATACACCAGCAGGTGTGACCAGTGCCAAAGGATGGGGAAACCCATGCAAAAGGATGAGATTCCTTTGCGCCCTCAGGTGTCTCTTGAGCCGTTTGATAAGTGGGGCATGGACTTTTTTGGACCTATCGATCCACCATCCAGACAAATGAAGTATATCATAGTATACATTGAATACCTAACAAAGTGGGCTGAAACAAAAGGAGTGAAGGTAGCAACCGAGGAAAAAGTAGCAGAATTTCTAAGGGAGTGTTAGGGTCCTATATTTCATGGGATCTCAAGGTGACTAAGTTTATTCTATCTGTCAAATTTACTTTGTAAAATTATTTCCAATCTGCAAATAAATTTCAAAATAAATAAAAAAATGGAAATAACATAAAAAATCAAAAGAGGGTATATGCTATAAATAAAAGGTAAAGATGTGAACCCCATCAAAAAGAAGAAAAAACAATAAATTCTGAAAGTGTTGCACATCTAAATGCCACTACTCTTAGTTTAGCTTATTTCTGAAAATAAATTGTGTGCATCTTATTTAAAATGTCACAAAAGTTCAATAAAATTCAATCATATAGTTTAATCATGATTGAATTAGGTTTAAATTGCTTGTTAATAGGTAGTGAAAAATAATTTGTCAAACTGTTTAATCTTGACAGGTTGATTAATTAGATAAAAATTAAAAATTGGTTCAATTGTTAAAATATGAACCAAGGGAGATGTTGTAACATCATTTGTTTTGATAAGTTAGCATAAGTATTTAAAATTTTCAAAATGTTAAGGTAGGATATGGATGCAAAAGAATCAAAAAGTTAAAAATGTTAGGAAGGTTATTATTTTTGTAGGCATCCATGTCAATAAAATGTTAGATGTTAGATGCTCTAAATAAAGAAGGCATAATAAAATATTAGGTGTTAGATGCTCTAAAAAAAGGAGGCCAAATAAAATGTTAGGGAAGCAAGAAAGAAAAAGAAAAGCTTTATTCTGTTTTAAAGGTTTTGATTGGCTGCTAGTATAGATGTGCCTATGGAAAAATTTATTTGTATGGTTTAAATTTTGGTTATTAACTTATATCCTAAAGTTTTAAACCATAGCATATACCCCCCCATACTTTCTTTTAATTCATTTCCCTTTATTTACAGTTTCTTCCTCGTTCATATATTTCCTTACATTTCATTATAATCCCACACATTCAAAATCGCTTTTTCCAATAGGCCAAATCCCAAAAAACCTTTGATTGACGTCTCCTACAAAACTTTAGAAAGGATATATGCTATAAAGTGGGACCCGGTCACCCGCTACACTCCCTTTTTATTTCATTTTCCTTTAAAAAACATTAAAAATTACCCTTTTTCTACTTTCCAATTTATATTTAGACTTTATAGTTTTCACCGTTATATCACTGTTTACTCCTGCTTCTCGTTCCCCAATTGTGATTAAAGTGCGGCCCTCATCACATTTCGTAGATTATAAATGTTTCGCCTCACAAAAAAACCTTAACATGTGTGATTGCCGATTTGTGATATATCGCATCGCAGATTGTTTAACTTACCTTTTAAATGCCCACAATATATTTGGTTTGACTTGTGATGAGGTTGGCCCTACCACAGCAGCTCCGCTGCTGCCCCGCCCCCCCCCCCCCCCACTTCACCGCCATTTGCAATACATATCACATATCATATAAAAATTTATAAACTTTTACTTTCCGCTTAAAACATTCACCGCTTTATAAATTCGCCAATGCAGTGGGTCCCTCTCCCCGCACTTCGCAAGTTTTAGATTTTAACCCCCATTGCTTTTAACTAAAACCTAAAATTTGCAATCCAGTCCCACCTTACCTTCCACATCACTCCGCCCTCCCCTGCACATCGCACTTCACATTTTTCAAAGTTTACCTCTGTGCTTTAAATAAAACTTAAAGTTTGCGATGCAGTTAGATCCCACCTTCCCTCCACGTCACCTCCCACTTTGCATTGCATCTCCGATAACATTCTCCATAATTTAAAATGTAAATGTTGCGAAATGCATAGATGCGATATGGTTCCAAGATGAATTCTTTAATATTTCAAGTTCTGGTAAATGATTTGTTACACTATTTTGTTCAGAAAAAGGGTTAATCACAGAAAAAAAGGATTCGGGTGACAAAAAGACAGAAAGGTCAAGTCGAGCAGCAAAAGGCATTTAGCACTGTGTTCATACAAAAAATTCATCTGCTAGCACAACATTCGGTCTGCCAGCACAGCAGTAAAATGAGGTCCACGTCTTAACTGTTCCACTACATCAACACCTGCTTTGCACAACACATTCCACCGAAGCTATAATTTTGTAATAGTTAGAGTTTTAAGTTCAAGTCTGTTAGACACTATATTATTGTAATTTTTTGTATAAATACTTCAGTTTTGGAAGTATCAAAGGTCATTTGATTGAGATCAGAATCATTAATGTCTTTTCGAGTTTTGTAAGCTTTTCCAAAGCACTGGAGCATTAATAATAATCAGACCATTCACAGGATTCTTGTGGCTTAAAAAATGGTGATGTGTTTCTTCCATTCTTATGTTTCATTGTCATCTTTCATAGTAATCATTTGAATTCTAATTGTAAATCAGAAAGTGTGATGAATAGGATTTACTTCTGAGTACCTTATCTTGGTTGCTTTACAATCATAATGTTTTCCACTGAAAGCCAAACTAAAGAATTCTTAATTTCTCTTTATTTTCTGCTGAATTTCTTCATATTTCTGTCATAATCCATTTATAAATTCGAAAAGATCTAGTAAATACTCCTAGCTTTCCCTATGTTTACTCTGTGAAAATTTGATGCAACCATCCAGTTTATTTTGACTCCATTTCCCAATAGAGATTAATCAATTGAATATAATCAATTTTCCAAAATCCTAAACAAAAATCAAAACCCCAATTACTATCATAAATAGCCTAAAACTTATTCAAAAAAAGTTAAATCTTATAGTGAGAGCCCTCTCTAAAACTGGCATGGCTAGATCCCTGTTTCAAAGTTGGTTTGATGTTGGCCTATGTGATTAGTTCTCACAATCTCTAGAAAATTACAAAACGATAAAATAGTGGCGACCATACTGGGGAACAAATTGAAATCAATCATAATTTCTTTTAAATTCAATTTCTTGTTAAATAATCACTGTATTAATATTTCATAGAGATTGCTATCTTTTTGATTTTTTGTAATCCAGTGTGCAATTTCAAATTCAAAATGTTGGTGTGAGTTACATTTTATAGCGTGTTTTGATTTTCAAAACTGGCTTCTGAGAGACCTTATACAAGACCCCATCCTGATCCTAAACCTCCTGAAATAGTGGATGATCCTCAAAGGATTGGAAAAAGAGTTAAGGATACTTCTAAAAAATCAGTCAAATAGATCAGTTCATCTTAAATCCAGGGAAGTAATAATACTCTCCCTAGAGCACAATCCCTCTCTAATAATCTTCAAACCATACAAGATATTAACTTTGATTTAAAGTTTGAGCAAAGCATGTTTAGAAGTAAATCCCTAAATTGGGCAGATACATTAGTCATTAACCAATCAATTATGCATCTAGATTCACGTAAAATTCTGCCTTATTTAACAAAATCTGATCAAGAAATTGTTCAGGATTTTAAGATCCTCAAATATTTGGTATTAGACTTCACTTTTGCAGTTACAAATGCCTATTTCCAACAATCAATAGAATTTTCTACATTAAATATTGCTGCTTCATCTAGTGTATCCAAAAAAATTCAATAAAGATTTTTGAATCCAACCTCTTATGAGAATTATACTACTTATCCTCTCATAAACACTCAAAGGCCTTCATCTCCATCACTTCATCCATCCTCTTCTTCACATATATTTCATCCTTTTCCACCTCCACCACCTATCAACCCTCCACCTCTAATCATGGTTGCATGTTATGCTCCATTGGTTCTTCCTCAAAATCCAGGGGCTATGCCCCAAGATTATCAATCCAAAATATCCCAGTTCAATAACACCCAACACATTACTACTCAGCAACATGTAGACATAATGAATGATTTCTTTGATCGCTATGAGATTGATGCTAATGATGTTATGATGAGGTTATTCGTTCAAACCCTTGGAGGTGAGGTTAGGAAATCGTTTATAGATTTACCAACTACTTCCATCAATTATTTAGCAATATTACAGCGTCAGTTTCTAGATAGATGGCAAGTTAAAAAGAACCCTCTCCATATTCTCTCAGAATATGAAAATATCAAAAGAGATAATGGAGAAAGTATGCAAGATTTTTGTGCTAAATTCAACTCTATTTATAATGCTATTCCTGCTTGCATAAAACCACCCAAAGGACTAGTGTTGATTAAGTTTCCAGATGGTTTTGAACATACATAGCTTATCAATTAAGAGAGAGAAATTTTAGCACCTTAGAGGAAATGCAGACCATAGCAGTTAGTGTAGAGGCCAATTTGTTGGCCAAAAGAGCTAGAATGAGGGTTGAGAAGAGAGTTACCATAAAATAAGAAGCATCAACCTCTAGCATTGATGCCAAGATAGATCCTTTAGTGAGGGAAATGGAAAGAATGGTGATTGATAGAAACATCCCTAGGGAAAATCAAAACCCTCCCGAAAATCAAAATAAAAAAATAGGAGAAATCAACCACATATTAAACAAAGGGGACTTGACCAACAAATTAGACCCCCTTGTGAGGAAAATTATGTTGATGAGGAGATCCCTCAAGAGGAAGAAGACAACAAAATAATTTTTTTTGGTTTTTGAAAATAATGATACTATTTTTCTCACAAAAGAAGACCAACAACTATTTTGAATAGCCCAAACAGAGCTTGAGTCAGAATAATCTGAAGAATACAAACACGGATTTGAGAACGCCATTATGGAGGTTCACAAAAAATATAATCTTAGGAGTAGAAAAAATTCTAACAATACTGCTAAGAAAAACCTTGATCAACCTTCCAAAATTACCTCTGATTCAGACCCTAAGAAAATAGTAGAAAATTCTTCTAAGAAATCTATTGAAACTCCTAGAAAGAAACCTTCAGAGGTTTCTACTAAAAAGACAGATGATTTTGTTGCTGAACCAACTCAAACTGATATTCCAACCACCAGCCATAAAACCCTACTTAAATCTAAAGAAACTATCGATACACCTGACATTCCCAATGTTGTAAAGATTCAATCATTATTTTATCTTGAAAACAAACTAGCCAAAGTCAAAATTCCCATCCATTTGACAGATCTAATGAAAAAAATATATACAGAACTCAGGTAATGGAAGTACTGAAGATAGGGAAAACTACAGACACCCTTAACCTTAATGATGATCAACCAGAATTGCTATTTGGTCCAGAAGTAGATGGTAAGTTATAAGAAGGAGAATTCCCTCCTTTCTATGTCAGCTTAAATATACACATGATAAAATCCTACATAATGCTATGTTGGATTCAGGTGCTTCGCACAACTTAATGCCCAAAGCTGTAATGGAAAAGTTAGGTCTTGACATCACTAGGCCCTACAAAGATCTATACTCATTTTATTAAAGTAAAGTGAAGTGCTTAGGTCTCATTAAGGACCTTTGTGTAACTTTTTCTCAAATCCCAGCCAAAATCCTAGTTATGTACATTGTCATAGCAGACATTCCTCCTAAATATGGCATGATTTTATCACGTTCATGGGGAGAAAAGTTACAAGGAACCCTTCAACTAGATATGACCTATGCTACATTACCAATTTTTGGCTAGCAGAGAAGGTTGCAGAGGGAAACTCTCATGAAATGTATGGTAAGAAGTCAAGAAAAACCTCATAATTACCCTCTATATTTTGTTCAAACCGATTTGGATTCATTCATATTATTAAATGATACTGAAATTGAAGCACAATTTGGAAATAACATTGATGAAAACCCAGTTCAAATAGACCAATTAGATCCTCCTCCAGAACTATTCTGGAATATGAGTTTTGATGGAGCCTGTAGTAAATAAGGCTCTAGAGCAGGAATTTGGTTATCTAATCCATCTAATAATTATTGTGAAGGGCATTCCTGTAAACTTAATTTTCAGTGCTCCAACAATATTGCTGAATATGAAGCTCTAATGTTAGGTCTGTAGTTACTTAAGAATTAAGGGCCAAAAGGATTTTTGTGTAATGGGATTCAGAATTAATCATTAAATGGGTAAAAGAAGAATATGCTGCTAAACACCCTAGATTAAGAGCCTACAGAAACACAATGCACCATTTCTTAGATATTTTTGTGGAATATTATCTAGCAGTAATTCCAAGAACTAAAAATTTCATAGCTAATAGTCTTGATGTTTCTGCAAGTACTTGTAAAATACCTCACCCGAATAAACCACAACAATTGAAATAAAACATTGCCCTAAAGTACCAAATAACATGCGATACTAACAGGTTTTCGGAAATGACAAACAAATTGAAAATTTCTTATTGTCAAAAGATAAGTTTGAGGAAACACAATTAGATTTGGATAATCAGGAACAAAATCAAATAGAACCAGAAGATCATTTAGAAAATCAAATAGTTGTATATAATCCTTTGGTAAACCAGTGTGATATATTAGATGTCAATAATCATTTAGATGAAAGTGTGTCTAAATTAGAAATTCATGAAATAGATCCCGAAAAAGAAGATTTTTAAATGCTTCAAGTAAAAGATAACGTTTTCCCTCGGGGATCAGCTCTGTTAGAAGACCTTTTTGACTTCAATGATGTAGCAAAGAATCCTAAAATTGAGCCTATAGGAGAAAAAGTTGAAGAATGCAACATAGGTACTGAACAAAACACAAAAACGATCAAACTGTCAAAATCATTACCTATTATTACCAAACGGAAATATATAGCCCTATTCAAATAATATATTTATGTGCTCGCTTGGAGTTATGAAGACCTAAAATTTTATGATTCCAGCATCATTTAGCACAAAATTCCAATTAAAGAAGAACAAAAACCTTTCAAACAAAAACTTCGGAGGTTAAATCCAGTTTTTTCACCTTTAGTTGATAAAGAAGTTAAACTAATTTATGATGCTAAAATAATTTTCCCTCATAGATATTTGAAATGGGTGTCAAACATTGTACCAACCAGAAAGAAAACTGGAGAAATCAGGTTGTGCATTGACTTCAGAAACCTAAATGAGGTTTCCCTGATAGATAACTATCCCTTACCCAAAATGGACCATATCTTACAAAAGGGGATAGGATCAAGTAGGATATCATTACTAGATGGTTTCTCTAGCTATAACCAAGTCTTGGTTGATCCAGAAGATCAGGATAAAACAACTTTTACCACTCCATGGGGCACTTTCATGTATGTGAAAATTCCTTTTGGACTGATGAATGCAGGGGTCACGTTCCAAAGAGAAATGGAAATTACTTTTTTCAGAAGAGATTAGCCTCTTTATTGTGATATATCTGGATGATATAACTGTGTATTCAAAATCTGACGAAGAACACTTGAGACATTTGAGATGAGTATTTGAGAAATGCAGAAATTTTCATATCTTTAAATCCTAAGAAAACACTATTTGGCCTGGAAGAAGGAAAATTTTTAGGACATATCATATCAAAATATGGAGTTAGAATTGACCCTAAGAGAATCGAAGTAATCATAATGGTCAATTCCCCAGGAAACATTAAGGAACTTCAATCCTTTATAGGTAAAATAAATTTCCTGAGAAGATTTATCCCTAATCTCGTTGAACTTCTTAGAAACATAACCAATATGCTCAAGAAATATTCTGAGATCAAATGGAGCATAGAGGCTAGGTAATCTGTTGACATGGTAAAACAGGCATTACCTAAAGCTCCAGTGTTAATCAGTCCATATTTTACTAAATATTTTATAATATTTTCTTTTGCTTCTGAGCACACAGTTGCAGTTGTTTTACTGCAAAAAAATAGTGAAGGATTTGAACAGCCAATAGCCTTCTTCAACGAAGCTTTAAGAGATGCTTATCTCAAGTACAACATCATGGAAAAGCAGGCCTTTTCACTAGTAAAAGAAATTAAAGATTTTAGAGTTTATATTCTGCATTCATGTATAATTTCTTATGTACCTAATGCTGTGGTAAAGGATATTTTAACGCATAATGGACCAGATGGGAAAAGAGGAAAATGGGTCGCAGTAATTTTAGAGTATGATCTGGAAATAAAACCTACCAAACTAATTAAAGGGCAAGGACTTTCCCAGCTTATGGCTGAGTCCAATTTTCAAGATTTGGACTTAAATTTGGTGGCAACTTTGGATGATCAAGAGGAGCAGGAGACTCCATGAATCAATGAAGAATTTTTAAATTCTCCCTGGTATGCAGACCTACTTTATGTGTTGTTTAATTTAAATGCTCCTCCTGGTTTTACAAAAACTAAAGCTAGATTTCTAAAATTAAAGGCAGTAAAATTTTGCATAATTGATAATGTCCTTTATTGGAAAGATTCTGGTGGCCTATTACTCAAATTTTTGTTGAAGAATGATGCAGATAAGATTATGCATGATTTTCATGAAGGAGACTGTGGTGGCCACCTGTATTGGAGGACTACTGGTAATAAAATTCTCAGGGTTGCTTTTTACTGGCCCACCCTTTTTTCTGATTTTCATAAGAAAATCACAACCTGCCACAAGTGTCAAAATTTTGAAGGTAAAAATAAACTCCTATCCTTGCCTCTCAAATCAATTTATGTTGAAAGCCCATTCCAACAATGGGGTTTGGATTTCATAGGTGAAATCCATCCTCCTTCCTTTGCCAACACAAGTGGATTTTAACAACCACTATTTACTTCAATAAGTGGATAGAAGCCATCCCTTCCAGAAATTTCACTGATGTTGCTATTACCAAGTTCCTTGAGACCAATATCTTGTCCATATTTGGCTGCCCAAGGAAAATCATCACTCACAATGCAACAACTTTTAAATCCAAAAAGATGATTGAGTTATGTAATAAATATCATATATCTTTAGGACATTCAACAGCCTATTACCCACAAGATAATGGACTAGCTGAATCATCCAATGAGAGTCTGGTAAACATCGTCAAGAAGTTATTAGAACATAATAAAAATTCTTGGCATAATAAGTTAGTCAATGCACTTTGGGCTGATGTAATATTCCCAATTAGCCATGTGCTAGTTGGAATATTAAATTTTGTTTTGCGGATTTTTTTTATGAATAAGAGGACAATGGAGGTCCATAATTCTCCTTAATAATGAATATATCAATTCCAATGTGAAAAGGATAGATCTTGGTAGCTTAATTGAGCACCCCTAGGTGTGAAAAGGGGTTGGAACACCTTGACTGGGTCAACTTTGACCAAATCAACAACGTTGTCATAGAGGAGTGGCCATCAATGAAAGACAACACAGTTTTAGATGGAGATGCTTTGCATGGAAGTAGTGCTATTATTGGATGGGGCTTAGGGTTTGCAAGCTCATATCTTATAAAAGGAAGAGGATGGCAGCCATATTTCATAATGTTGATGTATTTGATATTTTGATATATGGTCTGTTTAGACATATAGCTTTCTTCAGTTGTTTAGATAAGATTGCATGTGCTATTTAGCACTGGGTGTTCCAGATCGGGAATCCCACCTCTTCCATTGAGAATCTCTTGGAAGTGTTTGCACTATACTTCCACATTCAGGCATTTGGAAAATATTCAGTCTCATGTACAACGCAGTTCTGTTTAGAGTTGGGTTGTGTTGTAGTGGTGTAGTAGTGGAGGAGAGAGATCTCCAATTTCTGAGCTAGTTTTCCATTGGAGGGATCATCCTTTCATCCAGAATCTTGTGAGGAAGACTTCAGGGCTTCATTACATATTTTGGCACCATGCCAAGTAGCAGTCATCAGCTACAATGTAGTTTCCCTCAAGGACTTCGTTATTTTGGAGAGCAGCTGCAAAAATGGGTTTATTGCCCTATTTGGAGTGTTTGGGTTTCCTGATCAGCTCTTCATTTAGGATATTTGTTGGGGGAGGATCAACCATATTATATATTAGATCATCCATCTCCCATCAGTGATTCAGTTGCAGAGACTATTCAGCCCTAGGGCCAAATTTGCTATATTTTGTATAGGGTGCATTTCTGGAAACCTTTTTTGGGTTGTCCTGGAAATCTGTTTTGGAGCATGGATCTCTAGCCTTAGCATTTTTGGAGCATTATATCAGTAAAAATATATTTTTCTATCTTTCAGCTATTATTCTCTCAAAGACAACGCAGTTTTCTGCATTCCTATATTTCATGTATTGGCAGCATTTTAGATCTAGGTGTATGCTTTCATGGGAGGCTTGTTTGCCTAATTTGATTGATATTTTCCTCAAGATATTGTACCTATTTTTCCGTTATATTCATAATGGAATGGATCTACTATTGTCTCATACTTTGATCTATTTATATTTTTTCATATTTCAAGTTTTATGCACTCTATTCCTGCTTTTACCATTTGGGAATATTACAGTGGTATCAGAGCATAATCTTGGCACAACTTGTGCATCTTGAAAAGCCAATATGTCATCTAAATAAGGAGATCCTATTATTTATAGAGAGAAGAGGTATGAAAGAAGAAGACACCGGAATTTTGATTATACAAATGAAAAATAAGAAAAGGGTAAAACCCCTTTATTTGGAGGAGAAGATGAAGAGAAAGAGTTTCCTAAGATTCTTCTCAAACATATGCAAGATATTGCTAAAGAAATAGAGGATATGAGGATGGATAGATACAAGGAATCCCCTAAAGGATTTCAACATGGTGAAGGCTCTAACATTTCTCATCACTGGAGTGATCAACCAGTGCAATAACAACAAGTTTCCCAATGCTCTACAATGCCTACATTCTTCGCAGTGGGAAATGAAGGGTTTCAAGAAAAATAATCCCTTGAAGACTATTTCATGGAGTATGAGTCTCAAACTTAGAGATTCAAGGACCACTTGAGTTTTCAATAATTTTGTCAAATCAAGGACAATAGGAGGCCCAAACATCACAATAGAAGTGGTGGATTCATTCAGAATCATGATCTACGCCGCACTATGGGAAAATTATTCTTACCCAACTTTGATGGGTCATCTAAATGCACTGCCAAATAATGGGTAGAGAAGATTGACATCTACTTCCAGTTGAACAAAGTTCCTGAAATGGAGGCCATTAAGATAGCATTGCTGCACCTTGAGGGTGAAGCACATGATTGGTGGTTCCATGGCTTGTCTACATTGGGTCATGCCAATGTGACTGCATATTTAGAGTTCACAAGGAGGCTGGTGGAGAGGTTTGATAGAAGATATCCTGAAGCACCATTCATGGGGCTTCCAAAACTAAAACAATAAGGTAATCCAACAACTTATATTTCTGAATTTTTGAGACTTTCTATTATGGTTCCTGATTTAGCTGCAGCAAGAAGGGTCTATATGTTCATTAATGGGTTAGATGAACCTCTTCATGGGTTTGTTAATTCTACCAAGCCCACTACCCTTCAAGATGCCACTGAAAGGGCCAAAGATCTTCAAGATGCCTTACCAAAAGCAAAGGCAACATTTCAGCACAAGCCCTCTTTTCTATCAAAGTGAAAAGATCAAGAGGCTCCTATTTCAAAGGAGAGACAAAATAAAAAACCCCATGATGATGATGTTTGAAGAGATTTAAGGATAAGGAAGATTTGCTTCACATTCCAAGAATCTTGGGCACCCGGACATAAATGTGCAATAGGGAAGGCACACTACATATAGTTCTTCTTAGATGATGAGGAGGAATATGAAAAAGAATAAGGGAGGGGTCAGAGCGGTGGAATAGTAGGAGATGGTCCACCACCACCAGGGGGTGAGGATGGAGAAATTTCTCCATTTAGAGGGACTCTTACATCATTAAGAGCGGTACCCAACTATCATAAAACTTCCACATAAGAAACATAGTTTAATTTTCGTAGTGGAAGTAGGGACATGATGATCTCATCTATTATGAATATGAGATTGGTCCATGAGACATCACAATCTTGTGGTAAACCACCTGGGAGGCCACCTGATCTAGATTTGGTGAGATTTGTCTCACATCATGATGCTCAATTCATAGATCCAGGAGGTATGGGAGCATTATAAGGCCAATATACAGCGTTGAGAGTCTTGGGTAGACTCGAGGAGGAGGGAGACATTCTCCCAACATCATAATTACCCACTCTCATTTCAGATTCTGCGCTGTGGGAGGAGAAGCATGGGAAGGATAGCAACCTTCCAACATATACCTTTGGCATTGGAGATTTCAAGGAGAAGGGCAGTCATATGACAGATGTTCTTTATGATAGATCATCAGTGCTGTCACTATGGAGGATTGATCCATATTGGAAATCCAAACTGTTGGTGGAGTATTCCAAGGATCATTTTACATGCATGATACTTGATGACCAGCTACATAAGGAGGGATATTTATTCCAAGATGAATTCATCTATTATCATGGTATGATCTTCTTATCTAGAGCCTCCAAAATCAAGGAGAAGTTGCTACAAAGGGCTCATGAAGATTTCCTTTTCAGCCATACTTATTCCATGAGAGCCTACAAAACTATCATGGGGAGCTACACTTGGGAAGGCTTTGAAGAGGAACTATATTAGCATTTTCAAAGATGCATGAACCTTGTGGAGTTGGAAGAGAGACATGACTCAATGAAGGAGTTATCATAGCCACCTTTTTCCTCTTTTGGAATGAGAGGGGATCTATATATGGACCACTCCATTTGTATGAGCAGAATTTTTGGTAAGGAACATGCTTATGTACATAATGTTTCATTTGATGATTACTTACATTCCTTTACCATGTATATGTAGGCCATAGCTCCAAGGAGGAGCATTATTCCATATAAAATTCATGGCCAAATTTCAGCCATAAACATTTCTGAACATGGCCACTCCCTTGGAGGACATAGGGACATGTTGTATCACCGTGGGTGCACTCCAAAAGCACCAAACATATCTCACACTTTGAGCCATTGTGAGAAGACTTGGGCAAAAAGTAAGTGGTGGGGAAACCACTTACCACATCATTATCTGATGCAGTCAGGAGATATACTATTTTGGTTCCACATGTGGGACTATGACCCACCTCCATTTTACAAATTTTTGTTTGTATGTACTTAGTTTTGATCCCATACATTGATGATGTGCTTATTATTTTTATGGGAATTACTGGAGGGAGGATGGGAGGAAAGTATTTGCCCTATGGGAGAGAGACTCTCCATGTTAATTATGCTACATGTTTCAGGGAGAACATTGGGAAAAGCATGTTTGTTTCATTGGAACTATTGTCTCCTTGTAGGATGAAATATTTGCATCTCATAAGAAATTTGGAGGAGAATTTCATGGAGGGATGGATTGGTAGACACTTAGCTTATGAGGGAAGCTTATCACATGTTGGTGTCACCAATGATGGAAGAGAAGAGTTTCAGCACTCACCTTGTCACTTTCTTGAGGACAAGAAACATTTGGGAAGGGAGGAGTGTAATATTCCCAATTACCCATGAGCTAGTTGGAATATTAAATTTTGTTTTGCTGCTTTGTTTTATGAATAAGAGGACAATGGAGGTACATAATTCTCCTTAATAATGAATAGATTAATGCCAATGTGAAAAGGATAGACCTTGGCAGCTTAATTGAGCACCCTTAGGTGTGAAAAGGGGCTGGAACACCTTGATTGGGTCAACTTTGACCAAATCAACAGCGCTGTCATGGAGGAGTGGCCATCAATGAAAGACAACGCAATTTTAGATGGAGATGCGTTGCATGGAAGTAGTGCTATTATTGGATGGGGATTAGAGTTTTTAGGATCATATCTTATAAAAGGAAGAGGATGACAACCATATTTCATAATGTTGATGTATTTGATATTTTGATATATGGTCTGATTAGACATATAGCTTTCTTCAGCTGTTTAGATAAGATTGCATGTGTTGTTTAACACTGGGTGTTCCTGATTAGGAATCCCACCTCTTCCATTGAGAAGATCTTGGAAGAGTTTTAACTATACTTCCACATTCAGGCATTTGGCCAAGCTTTAGTCTCATGTACAACACCTTTCTGTTTAGATTTGGGCTGTGTGGCAGGGATGTAGCAGTGGAGGAGAGAGATCTCCAATTTCTGAGCTAGTTTTCCATTGGAGGGATCATCCTTTCATCTAGAAGCTTGTGAGGAAGAATTCAGGGCTTCATTACATATTTTGGCACCAGGCCAAGTAGCATTCTTTAGCTACAGCGCAGTTTCCCTCAAGGACTGTGTTATTTTGGAAAGCAGCTGCAGCAGTGGACTTATTGCCCTATTTGGAGTGTTTGGGTTTCCTGATGAGCTCTTCATTTAGGATATATGTTGGATGAGGATCAACCATATTTTATATCAGATCAACCATCTCCCATCAGTGATTCATTTGCAGAGACTATTCAGCCCTAGGGCCAAATCTGCTATATTTTGTATAGGGTGCATTTCCGGAAACCTTTTCTAGGTTGTTCTGGAAATCTATTTTGGAGCATGGATCTCTAGCCTTAGAATTTTTGGAGCATTATATCAGCAGCAATACATTTTTCTATCTTTCAACTGTTATTCTCTCAAAGACAACATAGTTTTCTACATTCTTGTATTTCATGTATTAACAACATTTTAGATCTAGGTGTATGCTTTCATGAGAGGCTTGTTTTCCCAACTTGAGTGATCTTTTCCTCAAGATCTTGTACCTATTTTTCTGTTATATTCATAATGAAATGGATCTACTATTGTATCATGATTTTATATATTTATATTTTTGCATATTTCCAGTTTTATGCACTCTATTCCTGCTTTTTCCATTTAGGAATATTACAGCTGATAGGCTTACTACCAAGAAGTCCATTGGTATGTCACCATACCAACTCGTCTATGGAATGGATGCTATTTTTCCATTTTCTCTAGCACTGCCAGTGATAAAGATAATGCAAGCGTTACAAGTGGAACCAAATGATGCACTCAGAAGGATCCATCAAACCATTCAGTTTCCGCAAACAAGAGAAGAGTTGTATAACAGAACATAGCTCATTTAGGAAAATATCAAGAAAATATTTGATAAAAGGACCAAGGCAGATGATTTTTCTATTGGTGAAAGTTTTAAAATGTGATGCAATGAGAGAAGACAAAGGGAAGCATAACAAGTTTGATAATCTATGGATGGGACCATTTATTACAAATGCTTTTAGAGGTGACTGCATTTTTTTTCACAAATATAGATGGAATAGAGTTACTTGGTGGTCGTGTAAATGGAATGATGTTGAAGCATTATTTTTCCTAGTCTAAAGATTCTTTTACATCATTGTAAATATGATAGTCAACATAGATTTGATTGGATGTTTTTTTTATTAAGTTTGAAGCCCGCAGAGAAGGCCCTAAGCCATGATCAATAGACCATCATAATATTTTTTGAAGAAGAAAAGGAATCATATTACAGATTGCTCAGATGTGCAGAAGGAAAAGGCTATTGATCACAGGTTCTTGACACTTTAATGCATGGAAGTGCCATCCCCAATTGGAGACACTGTTAGGGTCCTATATTTCATAGGATCTCAAGGTGACTGAGCTTATTGTATCTGTCAATTTTAATTTGTAAAATGATTTCCAATTTGCAAATAATTTTCAAAATAAATAAAAAAATGGAAATAACATAAAAAATCAAAAGAGGGTATATGTTATAAATAAAAAATATAAGATGTGAGCCCCATCAAAAAGAATAAAAAACAATAAATTCTGAAAGTGTTGCACATCTAAATGCCACTACTCTTAGTTTAGCTTATTTCTAAAAATAAATTGTGTGCAACTTTTTAAAAATGCCACAAAAGTTTAATAAAATTCAATCATACAGTTTAAACATGATTGGATTAGGTTTAAATTGCTTGTTAATAGGTAGTGAAAAATAATTTGTCAAAATGTTTAATCTTGATAGGTTGATTAGTTAGATAAAAATAAACATTGGTTCAATAGTTTAAATATGAACTAAGGGAGATGTTGTAACATCATTTGTTTTGATAAGTTAGCATAAGTAGTTAAAATTTTCAAATGTTAAGGTAGGATATGGATGCAAAAGAATCAAAAATTTAAAAATGTTAGGAAGGTTAAATTTTTTGTAGGCATCCATGTCAATAAAATGTTAAATGTTATATGCTCTAAATAAAGAAGGCAAAATAAAATGTTAGGTGTTAGATGCTCTAAATAAAGGAGGAAGAATAAAATGTTAGGGAAGCAAGAAATAAAAAGCCTAAAGCTTCATTTTATTATAAAGGTTTTGATTGGTTGCTAGTATAAATGCGCCTACGGAAAAAGTTATTTGTATGGTTTAAATTATGATTGTTAAATTATATCCTAAAGTTTTAAACCATAGCATATACCCCCCCATACTTTCTTTTCATTCATTTCCCTTTAATTACATTTTCTTCCCCATTCATATATTTCCATACTTTTCATTATAATCCCGCACATTCAAAATCACTTTTTCCAATAGGCCGAAACCCAAAAAAAATTTGATTTTCATCTCCCACAAACCTTTCTAAAGGCTATATTCTATAAAGTGCGACCCGGTCAACCGCTACACTCCCTTTTTATTTCATTTTACTTTGAAAAAACATTAAAACTTACCCTTTTTCCGCTTTTCGCTTTATATTTCGACTTTACAATTTTCACTGTTATATCATTGATTAATCTCGCTTCCCGTTCCCTGATTTTGATTAAAGTGGGGCCCTCATCGCATTTCGCATATTATACATGTTTTGCCTCACAACAAGAACTTAACATGTGCAATCGTTGATTTGCGATATATCGCATCGCAGATTGTTTAACTTACCTTTGAAGTGCCCACAATATATTTGGTTTGACTTGCGATGCGGTTGGCCCCACCACAGCAGCTCTGCCCCCCCACTTCACCGCCATTTTCAATACATATCACATATCATATAAAACTTTATTAACTTTTCCTTTCCACATAAAACATTCACCACTTTATAGATCTGCCAATGTAGTGGGTCCCTCTCCCCGCACATCGCAAGTTTTAGATTTTAACCCCCGCTACTTATAACTAACTAAAATTTGTGATCTGCGGGCTGTGATCTCGTCCCACCTTACCTACCACATCACTCCATCCTCCCCTGCGCATCGCACTTCACATTTTTCAAATTTTACCTCCACACTTATAACTAAAACTTAAATTTTGCGATTTGTGATGTAGTCCGGTCCCACCTTCCCTCCACGTCACCTCCCACTTCGCATCGCATCTCCTATAACATTCTTCATAACTTAAAATTTAAATTTTGCGAAATGCGCGGATTCGATGTGGTTCCAAGATGAAGTCTATAAGATTTCAAGTCTAGGTAAATGATTTGTTACACTATTTTGTTTAGAAAAAAGGTTAATCACGGAAAAAAAGGATTTGGGTGACAAAAAGATAGAAAGGTCAAGTCGGGCAGCAAAGGGCGTTCAACACTCCGTTCATACAAAAAATTCATCTGCCAGCACAACATTTGGTCTACCAGCACAACAATAAAATGCAGTCCACGTCTTAACTGTTCCACTACATCAGCACCTGCTTTGCACAACGCATTCCACCGAAGCTATAATTTTGTAATAGTTAGAGTTTTAAGTTCAAGTCTTTTAGACACTATATTATTATAATTTTTTGTATAAATACTTCAGTTTTGGAAGTATCAAAGGTCAATTGATTGAGATCAGAATCATTATTATCTTTTGGAGTACTGTAAGCTTTTCCAAAGCACGGGAGCATCAATAATAATTAGACCATTCACAAGATTCTTGTGGCTTAAATACTGGTGATGTGTTTCTACCATTCTTATGTTTCAAGGTCATCTTTCATTGTAATCATATGAATTCTAATTGTAAATCAGAAAGCGTGATGAATAGGATTTACTTCTGAGTACCTTATTCTGGCTGCATTTACAATCATAATGTTTCCATTGAAATCCAAACTAAAGAATTCTTAATTTATATTTAAATTCTACTGAATTTATTAATATTTTTGTCATTATCCATTTATAAATTCAAAAAGATCCACTAAATACTCCTAGCGTGCCCTGTTTTTACTCTGTGAAAAGTTGATGCAACCATCCGATTTATTTTGACTTCATTTTCCAATAGGCATTAATCAATTGAATACAATCAATTTTCCAAAACCCCAAACAAAACTCAAAACCCGAAGTACTATCATAACTAACCTAAAACTTATTCAAAAAAAGTTAAATTTTATAGAGATAGCCCTCTCTAAAACTGGCATGGCTAGATCCCAGTTTCCAAAGTTGGTTTGATGTTGACCTATGTGATTAGTTCTCACAATCTCTAGAAAATTACAAAATGCTAACAGGGAGAATGTGTTTTACAAGTTTGGATACCCTATAGAAATAATCACTAATTAAGGAGCACAATTCACCTCTCACCTCATTGAAAATCTTTTGAGGAAGCACAAGATTCAACATAGAACTTCTACTGCCTATCACCCTCAGGCGAGTGGTCAAGCAGAAGTAACTAACAGAGCTTTGGAGAGCATCCTCACCAAGGTTGTGAGCAACAACATAAAATATTATGAAGACAGATTGGTAGAAGCTACTTGGGCCTACAACACTAATTGGAAGACAACAACATGATTCATTCCTTATGAAGTAGTCTATGGTAATAAGGCTCTACTTTCAGTTGAGTTTGAGTTCAATACTTTAAGAATGGAAGCTCAATAAAATATAGATCTATCAAATGCCCAAAATGAGAGGTTGTTGCAACTAAATGGATTGGATGAGTTTAGAATGCAAGCACTTATTCACACGGAGGTAGTTCAGCTGCAAAGGAAGGTCTGGCATGAAAATAACATCAAAGAAAAGACCTTCCAAGAAGGGGATTGGGCGATGTTGTATGTTTCAAGGTTTAAATATTTCAAAGGCAAGCTAATGAAAAGATGGTTGGGACCTTACACAGTGGAAAAATGTTTTGATAATGGTGCAGTTCAAATCAGAACTATATATGAGGAAGGAATCCCTTTGCTTGTCAATGGTCACAGACTTAAAATTTACAAGAAGCCTTTTTCAAAGGCAGAGTTCATAAATTAAATAAGCAGAGATGTGTATGTGATGGGAAAATCCATAGTTTCCCACACCTCCTGAAAAATAAAAAGAAAAAGAAAAATAATAAAGATCCATGGGTGAAAACCTCTCTGAGGCACCCAAGGCAAGCTTGTGGATTGAAAACCTCGATGCAAACAGCTCACTTGCTCAAAAAAAAAAAAGAGAGAGAGGGAAAAGAAAAAAGAAAAGAGAATAAAGATACATGGGTGAAAAACTCTCTAAGGTGCCCAAGTAAAGTCTGTGGGTTGAAAACCTCCATGGAGGCAGCCCACTTACTTTCAAAAAAGAAAGAAAGAGGATAATAATAATAATAATAAATCTGCACCTATGTGTTTTCTTTGTTTGCTGTTTTATAGGTTATTAATGGTTTCTGGAAACACAGGGAAGCATTCATCTTCTTTTCTCTTCTTCTATTTTACCATGCATCCCATCATTCACTCCAATAATTTTCATAAATTCCTCCATCACCTCCATGCAACACATTACTCCATTCCTGAGCACAATGTAGCAAGGAAAGCAAAACACAGACTTCTAAAGACATCAAAGAAATCCTACAACACAAATATATGTTCTTGAATAGCAAGAAAAACAAGGGAGGAGCTCATGAAGTAGACATCGGGGGAAGACAAGAGTGCCACCCATGGCATCTGGAGCACCTCCCACGTAGCATCTCTAGTAGGAAGAAATAACAAGGAAAAATCAGCAGCTCAATCAGAGAGTTGCTCATTCAGCGAGCTGCTCACTCAAAGAACATAAAATAGTGAAGAATGCAGCATATAAAAGGCTTGTCTCCTCAATTTAGATCCTACAAATGCCTTGGAAATGACAGGTAAACTCAGGTATATCTTCTCACCCCTCGTTATGCATCCATAATAGCCATAAATAATTAAATTTGTAGACTTAGAGTTTAAGGGGCAGAAAGGTGGCCAGTTAGCTTGGCCACCATCTTGAAGTATGACTATTGAAGTCTGACTAGGGAGTACTGCAAAGTCATGCCACCTGGGCATGCAAACGAAAGGAATTTAAATCAAGTGGAGTAGAGGGGAACGAGGGGAGGAAACACACAGTCCATCATGAATTAACATGGAGAAGGAAACAATGGTATCTAACGAAAACTAGAGATGAACCCGAGTTACATAACCACTCCAGAATGAGTTGTGTAGTCTAATAATAAAGAGGGAGGGCCCATCTCATCCAAACCAGTAAATTGAAATTTTTTAAAGGGAGAGAGCCTGATGGAAACCCGTAGTTCTTAGAGAAGAAAGAGAAGAAGAGCCAGAAGAAGAAGAAGAGGAACCAAAAGGAGAACCAGAAGAAGAAGAAGAACCAACAGAGGAAGAAGAACCAGAAGAAGAGGAAAAACCAGAAGAAGAACCAGAAGAACCAATAGAGGAAGAAGAATCAGAAGAAGAGGAAAAACCAGAAGAAGAACCAGAAGAGAAACAAGAAGAACTAGAAGAAAAGGAGGAAGAGACAAAGGGCCAAGGAAAAATAGAAGAGATGGAAATAGGAGTCATCGAGGTAGCAGAAAGTGAGCAAGAAATAGACTCACAACACAACACCACACCCCCTAAAGACAAAGAGGTAGTTGCCACCTTAGCTCCTATGAGTGCAAAGCGAAAAAGGCATACCTCTATGTATGTTAGAGCTGACAAGAGTCAAAGAGAGCCAGAAACTCCTTCCATAAGCCCAATTATCATTGACTAATCACCAAGGGTGGAGGAAAGAATCGAAGAAATAGTTCTGAAAGAGCAGTTGCAGAAGGCACAAGCAGAGAATGTAGCATTGAAGGAGAAATTGCAGCAAAAATGGGAGCAAGTAGCCACCATGGCATACTTATGCATAGAAGCCCTTCAACACATATTCTCTTCTAACTCATATGTTGTGTACCTCAAAGAGCAATGGTTTCTATTTCAAATCAAAACTCTAGCCTCCCATGGATCACTACCTTTCCAATATTGTAGGAAATTCATGAATTTCTACAAGCAAGCTAACATGGCTGATCATGCAAAGATGGCAAATTTTTTATGTGCATAACCTTGTGCTGAAAAATCTGGATATTTGGGACCCCAATCATACAATGGGGGATATGTAGTTGATGGCTCTATTATCTTGGATGGTGAATGATGACACTAGAGAAAAATAGATATGGAGGGTCAAGGGAAGGAGAAATAAAGAACCCTTATATATCAGACCAGAATTGTTCAACCCAAGAGGAGTCATCCTTAACCGTCGAGAGATTGAAAGGGAGTGACGGGACCCTGCATTGGTTGAAGGCTACCTTTAGACTCAAACCCAGGTGATAGGCCATTTTGATGATGTTTCTAGGAAGATATAAAATGAGTGCATTATGGCTAGCGAGAGGAGATGGAACAATCTCCCTCAGAACCTCAAGAACAAGGAATACCATACTCCAGAAAGACTGAGGGGTGCTCAGAGGATGAGCAACCATTCACTAGGGAGGTGATGATGAGCTCCATCATTAGAAATATTTGGAGGGGTTAATGGTCACCTTTTTTCCTTCTTATATCTCTTTTTCTTGCATTTTTATTATGATTTTGTTTTATGATGCTAGTATAGGCGGTGATTAAGGCTCACATACTCTGAGTGCCTAATATGAGGTTGAGTGCAGAAAATTGTGATTTATCAAGCATTTTTATAAGGATTTTATCATAAATACTTGGAGGAGACATCAAGGAAAGATTATTGGAGTATTTTCCACCCTCCTTAACTCTCAAAGGCAACGAAAGGATCCCAAAGATTCCCTCCAGCAATTTGAATTCCAAAGGCAGCAAAATGATCCCCATAGATTCTCTCCAGCAATTCGATTTCCAGAGGAAGCCAAACACTCAAACTTTGTTTACTTGGAGTCAAGTGGACTCATTCACTATTTTCTAGGGAGTTGTTGGTATCTGCCCTATAGAATAAATAGAGCTGAGCTAGAGCTAGGAAGAGTTAGTTAGTCAGTGAGTTGATTCTAGTTGAAACTTTGTTTTAAGCAGTTGAGATTTTTATTATTTTAATCAGTAATCAAACTTTCATAGATGTATGAGGTTATTATTTTATGAAATGAGCAGACTGATTTCATTCCACTGATTTAAGTTTCAGAGAGCTAGGCTCATGGGTTGGGGCCCAATCCATGTGCCTCAGCTTCTCTGATGTTACTATCTTTTCCTTTCTGTCATTTAGCTAGTTTTGCTTCTTCCATTTAGTTAGATCTGCTTTTGATAGTTTCATTGCTGCTTAGTCTTTGCTTTCAATTTTCTGTTGTAGTTTTTAATTTTCTTGTGAGCAGCAGAATAGAGGATAAAACTCTAAAAGTAGTGGTTTTAGACTTCCCTTTTCATCTTTGTCGATAGAGCTCAAGGAGGGTAAGCCTTCCCACAGACCAAAAACATTGATTTATGTTCACTATTTCCATCTTCGTGTCACGCCTCTAGACCTTGCTTTTACGCCTCCATTCCCTCCTATTTTTTTCTTATTTTCACTGCTATACCCACCTTTTTCCCCTAAAAGCACCTAAAATCTTCAGGCGCCTTATTCCTTCGTTTCTATTGGTTACCGTCGCCTTAATCGGTTTAACGCAAAAAAATTGGAAAAAGCATTGAAGTTGGCCTCCACCTTTCCTCCTTGAGATCCCCACTACTGTACTTCGCTCATCACCGATCAGAGTTTTCATTCGGTTATTTTAATACTTACCACTCTTTCGTCGATTGGGATATCCCTTTCCACTTCCCTTAGCCGCACTTTTATTAAAAACAATCAAAAAAACTAGAAACCACATTTTTTTCCTTTGGACTTACTATCGCTCCTCATCGCAGATCGCATCGTTTTCCTGTTTCCTTTAAGACTTACCGTTGCAAGCGTCGATTGCGATATTGTGATCGTGCTCCGCCGCCAGTCCCACTGCCATGTCACCCATCGCAACTGCACTTCGTACCTTTTCCTTGTTTCATTAATACTTACAGCTCTTTTCTTACCGATTGCAATATTGTTATCGCACTCCGCCATCGGTCCTCCCACCACGTCACGCATCACAATCGAAAACTGCAATTCTTTCCCTTTTCATTACTACTTACCACTCTTTTCCCTGCCGATTGTGATATTGTTATCGCACTCCGCCACCGGTCCTTTTGCCACATTATGCATCGCAATAAAAAACTGCAATTCTTTCCATTTTCATTAATAGTTACCACTCTTTTCCTACCGATTGCGATATTGTTATCACAGCTTTTGTCTCCATCACATCTCCGCCATCGCATGTTTCAATTCATTTCGCTCCAAAGCCATTTATGTGCTATAATAAGGTTTTACAAGGTTTAACCCCACTCTTTCCACTTATAAGTCGTGTCTTATGTGTTAAGCCCTCCATTAGCTACTTTAGCCCTTTTCTTTCCTCCAAGCTGCAAATAAACACTTTTTCAATTAGGATTAAGTCATGGATAACTTAGTTGCATGGGTAGAAGCATTGTAGATAGACTATAGGATAAATAGAGTGCATTTAGCCGTTTGGCGAAGTTAAGTGTGGCTAAGAATTAGTTTCCTTTCTGCCAGTTCTTTTCAACAATATAATTTAGTTTCTTTTCAGTCATTTTCTTTTCTGCAATTTAAATTAGTTTTATTCTTGTCATTTCTTTTTAGAAATTTAGTTTAGTTTCCTTCCAGCAATTTACTTTCCAATTCTTATCATAGTTTAAAAAATAGCACCCTTTCGTAAAGTAGAAGAGGATGACATGAACAAGTTGTACCTGTTGTGTATATAGCATTGTCACCTCCAAGTTTGTATGAACCTCGGGTTGATAAAGTAAAGTAGGGGAGCCCCTGGGAGTTGCAGCACTCCTGGTGCAATACAAGGGCTCACCAATGACTACTATGTCCATAGCATATTTGTACTAGGAAGATCCACCCATATGAATCACTTCTTGTGGGAGATCGGTGGCCGCTATGTCGAAAAAATATGTGTACCAAGCAGATCCACCCAAAGGGATCACTTCGTGCAGTGAATGCTATGTTCACAGAATATTTGTACCAAACAGATCCACCGAAATGGATCACTTCCCGCTGACTCAACCATAAAGCCAGACGCGAGAGTATCGAGAGAATTGATCCCATAATCTTCCAACATCAAAGGTTTTTTTAACGATAAGGACTTGACCAATTAAACTTACCCTCAGGACTTAATTCTAGTTTATGTTTCAAGTACGTTTGCTTTATTTTAGTTTTTAGTAAATAGTGGTAAACTTTTTTCTTTTTTTTTAGTTTTTAGTAAATAGGGTTAAACAATTTATTTTATTTCATTTTAATTTTAATTATTTAGTTTAGTTTGATTTTAAAATTATTATATTTTTAGTTATTTTAAATTGTAATTATTTCATAATTTAGTTATCTTTTAGTTTTATCTAAAATTACTTTAGTTTTAAGTTGTTAGTGCAGCTTAAATTAGTTTAGTTTAATTTAATTTTATTATTTTTTTAAGCGAGTAAAAAATATTTATATTATTTTGAAAAAATCATAATATAAAATGGTCGTTGGGCTCTCAGATTGGAAATTAGGCTAGTTGCAGAAATAGATTGTTTTAATACCACTAGCCAATAAATATATAAGGTTCTTTTGTCTCTTGTTCCATTTAAAAAACTTACTATTACTGCTAACATTCCTACTAGGTTTGTCTAGATAACATCCATTTTTTCCAAACCCAAGATTTACAATAGTTACCGATTAAATGTGTACTGTATAGATTTTTCACTTTTTAAAGTTGCAAAAAATCATTCGATTTTGAAAAGTGTTGATTAAAAATACACATACACTTTTTTTTTAGTATATTTTTTATACTTAAGATTTTCATATGTATTAAGTATGCATATATTTTTTTTAAATGTTAGTGATTTTCATGCTAATTTTGAAAAGTGTTGATGCAACATAAACCATTTTTTTCTCTTATTTTTGACACACTAATTTTTTTGATATATTAGGTATGGAATTTTTTTTTAAATGTTGATGATTTTCATGCCGATTTTGAAAGTAGCATCAACCTTTTTTTTGCACATTTTTAACACTATATTTTTCATATGTCTTGAATATGCACATTTTTTAAAAATGTTGATTATTTAACCATTTTTCAAGTTGTCTTATTCCTTTTTTTATTTTCGGTTCTAAGATGTTTGTTTTTCAAAGGTTATCCAAACATGTATTTTCTATTTTTCTTTGTAATGTATTTTAATTTTATTTTTTTTGGCGAAGTTTAAAAATAAAATAAAATAAATATTTTGAAGTTAAGCTTTTTTTTTTAATATTTATATAATGTTAATTAATAATTCAATACACATAAAATATTTGCCACTAAAAAAAATAATTCTAAACATTTAACAAAAATTACACATTTTACAATTAGATATAATTTAAAAAATATATATTTCAGGATATTTTCCCTAAAATGACATGTTTAATAAACATTTTTTTATAAAAAAAATTAAATAAATTTTTTTGAAAAAATAACAAATTTTATTAAATTTATATGCAAAGATAATGACATTTAAAGTTTTCTTTTTTTTTTTCCAAAAAAAATGATTCGCATAAAATTGTAAGTTAAGAAGCATTAAAAATAAATAAAATAAAAGAGCAATAATATTTAAAATAAATAAACAAATAAATTGAAATAAAAACATTAAAAAATAAAATTAAATAAAATTAAAATATAAAAAATTAAATTAAATTAAAAAGAAAAGAAAAGAAAATTAATTTAAAAAAAATGGGCCCTTAGCTCATAACTGGTGTAAGCCGATTCTGGAAATTGGCCCTCTGTCAGCCAGGGGTTGGATGGCAGCCGTAGGGCCAACAGAGGGGCCTCGAGGCCTGCTCTACCAACGTTATGATGAGCTCCCTCCCCCGGTTGACTAAGAGTTGATTCCCAAAGTGTTGGTTGAGAGTTGATTCCTAGAATCGATCTCTGCGAGCTAGGGAAAAGAGACACCATTTTTTTTTTAATTAATTTTTTTTTTTTGTGTTTAAATCTAATTTAAAATAAAAATAAAATTAAAATACTTTATTGCTTAATTTTTAAATTTAATTTATTATAATTTTTTATTTTATTTTTTAACGATTTTTTTGGTTAATTTTAAGTTTGTTGTTTTTAAATTTTAATTTTTTGAAGTTTTTAAATTTTAAATTTATTTTTAACTTTATGATTTGAATAAATTTTTAATTTAAAATATTTAAAATTACTTTTAATTTTTATTTAATTTGTTTGTGTTTTCATTTGTTTATTTTTTAATTATCAAAATTTTTTTTATTGTTATTTATTTGTTTCTTATTTTTTTTTGGTGTGTTAAATTTTCAATATTTTTTTGTGTTTTTTTGTTTTTCATTTATTTTTTTAATTGTTAAAAAAATGTTTAATTTTTTATCTTTTATGACTTAACTTTGTGTGTGTATTTTTTTTTATATAGTAATATTATGTTTGATTTATTTAATTATTTAATTTTTATTTTTTTCGTGATTTTATATAATTTTTTTGTGTTTTTTTATGTTCGTCATGATGATGTAGTATAGTAAGTGGTTCGAAACGCGCGAATCCAAACTACTATGTGATTTTTCCGGAAGATATTTTATATGCGCTTTTTATGTTTGAATTTTTTTGTCTTTTTTTATCTTTTTAATTTTTTTAATATATTTATTTATTTATTTATTTATTTTTATTATTTACTATTTTTTTTACATTTTTTGTTTTTGTTTTACTTTTAATTTTTTCAATCTTTTGATTTTTGTTTTGCTTTATATTTTCGATTTTTTATTTATTTAGCTATTTATTATTATTATCATTATGATTATTTTGTAGGGTCCATGTCTATCCTTGCCTAGCAATTTGACCCATTATATGTCAATTTGATAGTTGATTTTAAATTTTTCTTTATTATGGATCGAGTATGCCCCCACAGTGTGTCAATTTTATGGTTGATTTTTAAGATTTCATTGCAATAGGTGAAGCTTTCCTACACTGCGTGTCAATTTGATGGTTGATTTTTAATTTTTCGTTGCAACATCTCAAGTTGTCTTTAACTAATATTTTAAAATAGTTATGCTTTTAACATTTAAAAAAAAACATTACTCTTGGTATAATGACTCATTCAAGTGTTCATTTTTAAAGTTTTTTTTTAGTCGTATGATTTTTCCATAATGCCATGGTTGAAATATATTGAAAACTTGAGGTTTTTTGTAGTTGTGATATTTGGTTTTAATTCCATGGTTGAAAAATTGTCAAACTTTAAAGGTTTTATTTATTTATTTTAGTCACGATATTTTATCTTTAATGTTACGGTTGAAAACAATTATAAGTATTGTATCTTTAAAATCATGGTTGGGAATTGTTGGAATTTTAATGTTTTTTAGAGATATGATATTTTGTCTTTAATACCATCCCTGAAAATTGTTGGAATTTTAAGGTTTTTCGAAGTCATGATATTTTATCTTTAATGTCATTGCTAAAAAATGTTGAAAATTTACCATGGAAGAAAAAAAAAGTTATTCCAGTATCAACACTTTTCATTTTCAGTGTATTTTTTGCACACAAAAAATGCCTTTTATTGGCTTTTAGTGCCATTTTTAAAATATGTTGAAAATTTTCACGGAAAAAAAAATGTTAATGCAACAACAATGTTTTTCATTTTTTCATGTTTTTTCATGTTTTTATTGGATTTTCTTTTTGCTATAGTTCTCATTTTGAGGTAATATTTCTTGTTTTATCAGTAATTCTGTGATTAACAAAAATTACTTGTTGGCTTGAGGGGTCTTGACCCAGGTTCAGATTTATTGCATAACCAACAAACCCTTCAACTACTAGCCCTTTCAGAAATGACCAGCACGTGCAGATCAAAGTCTCACCTAAAGGGAGGGGGGGGAGGGTACTAGAACGAGGTTTCCGCACCTTGAGGAAGAATTTAATGTGATGGCCCTAGAAAGACTATAATAGAGATAGAAAAAATCATACACGGATGTGACCAACAACAGAACAACAAAACAATAGATCAGCTTGGTGCAAATTATCTGAGAATACTTTAGTATATATGTTCGCGCACAGTATACAGATACACTTTAAGAAGATTTATTCATCAGAAATGTACTTTACGCATAATATACTTCATTCATTCACGCATATGGATTTAATCATAATAGAAGTAAAGATGCAATCACTGACAGATTCTGATATCAAAGAAAAAAATAGATAAATAACAATAATCGCATAACAGTTTCTAGTCTGCCAAAACATTCTTCT
Organism: Pinus albicaulis; assembly: GCA_034641835.2. Lineage (NCBI taxonomy): Eukaryota > Viridiplantae > Streptophyta > Pinopsida > Pinales > Pinaceae > Pinus > Pinus albicaulis. Next base: position 758,253,036 of record CM076571.1, on the reverse strand, counting down.
TTATTAAGAGATATAATAGTTCTAATGCATTCAGTCCTTCAATACTAATTACCCTTCCACACATAGAACCAGCGGAGTCCACACACAGCTAGGACTTAGGTCTTTGCGCACACAGCCAGTAGGAGCCTTTCTACCCAAAAACCCGAGTTAGATCAAAATCTTAAAAAAAATTCATCATCAGACATAATCTTATCTTCACTTGACTTGATCTATCTATATTTATACTAACCTTAGCGCGCAAATACCATGGCCTTAAACCATGGTTTGAGACCCATGGTTTTACCTTAAAACCCATTTAAATTGAATAGAGAGTTTGAACTTCCCCAAAGCCCCTTTGACTCATCCATGCAGCATGCACAACAAAACATATACAAAAATTTACAAAAATTGACCTCGGGGGACGCCGCTCCAACACTATTAGACTGCATAATAAGAATTATAACTAAATAATTTTCTATCATAGTAAATCGAATGAACAAAGTTTTTGCTTTCTTGAACCTCATTTTACAGGATCCTTTCAGGTCAAAGCTTTCGCAAGAGCCACCATATGAGTCACCGTTGTGGAGAAATCAAAGCATCCTACCTCTCTTACCTTAAACTTCTTGAGGCGCATCAGTTCCCTTTTTCTTCCCTCGAAGTAATGTCAATGTTATGTATATACTTTAGGAAAATGTCAAACATGTCATGCAGGTCACTTATATGGCCATCCTACAACTTCTCAATATTTACCAACATCCTCAGAGCAGATTCAATCCCTCCAAGTTGTTGACTGATGGCCCTCAGTTGACTTAAGGTATCATCCTGGTCTTTCACCCATCTCCCAGAGCCCTCTACTTGCAACTTTCCCATCAAGGTATTAACATGGCAACTTGTTTCCAGGGTTTTGTGGTAGAGGGTTTCTTGGGTCCTTATTTCACCAGTGCCAATGATCCAATCAAACTCCTCCTCAACTTGACTTTCAGGGATGGATCACCTTTGTTGGCGGACCTCATTCTCCCAAACATCCACCACTTATTTTCCTTTTGGTAGGACAGTGGAGTGAAAATCATTTGCTTCTTCTCTCACAGTATTTTCCATGCATGTGTGTTTGCTTCTATCCTCCTCTTATGCCTCTGCCCTGGTTCTCCCCCTTGGCCTTCCCATCAAATATATTATTTTGGCCATCCTCAAATCAACTACTGCAATTAACATTTTTCACTCGAAATTGACTCTTTTCAGTTCCCTTCTTCTCTTGTAATTCTCAATTACTAAACACAACTCAATAGAAAGGGCATCCAACTAAGAATTTAAAGCCCTTACGGTTAGACTACCATGGCCAACATGCTTTTCAGTACTTAACATCACAAGCTTCAAAGCTAGAGTTCTGATCTTCGATCTGTCGATGATAGGATTTTATTCTCGTGTGAGTTTTCTCCATACCTCCCTTTAATTAGTATAATTTAAAGGTCTAAAAAGGGCCTCCTAAGAAAATTATAAAATAATAGAGGAAATAATAAAATAATATTAGATTACATTATTAAAGTTTAGAGGGAAAAAAGAAAAAACTAATTTTCCAACTCGTATTTTAAACTATCTCCCTATGGGTTTATTCAAATTTCGAGTGGGAACACTCGTTGGATGCATAATTTGATGTCTCATCCAAGAAGTACACATATTGCATACTTTAGATGGAACTTGCTTCATGAAAAATGATAAATACATGAAAAACATGATTAATCATGTTTTTTCATGTATTTCTCATTTTTTGTGTAGCAAGGTCCTTCAAAAGTATGCAACATAGGTACTCCTTGGATAAGGAATTAAATTTTACATCCAACGAGTACTCCCACTCAAAAGTTGAGTAAAATCTTAGGGAGATAAGTTGAAACTACAAGTTGGAAAATCAGTTTTATTATTTTATTATGTTTTAATATTTTTACTTTTTTACCCAAAAAATGGTGAATCATCCCCCATGGTTGAAATCATCATATTAAATCCTATTGGTTCTTATAAAGTTTTTTTTGGTTGTACATTTTTCTTAGGAGGCCCATTTTAGACCTCAAAATTTCTCTAATTCATTCTCCATTCTCGGCAAATATGATAGCTGCATTATCACCATTTTCCTCCCTTAGTACGTATCCTCTGCAATTATCATACCTTCCCACCTCTAGATCTCCTTCTGCTCATTTATTAACTACCCTGCATGAAAAACCTTGATATAGGTGTTCATAACTTCACATTATTTAGTCGCCACCTTGTCTATGCAATTTTTCTGCATGTCCCATCTCTTGCCTCATTTTTTTATTCATTTATTTTCCATAATATAGAATTTAATTAATTGTGTGAGGAAATCGATCTCTTCTCGAGCCTTGGCCCTCCTCTGTGTTGTAATCCATTATGGATGCCATGGAGTTTTCCTTTTCTACTAACCTCTGACAATTGTCTCTTACTTGTCCCTCTCGGAGTTCTGTCCATGCCACATCCTCGTACATATGCAAGCTGGAAACCCCTTCATTGGCCAACTTGTCCACCACCACATTTACTAACCTTTGTGCCAGGCTGAATTCCATTGTTACTATAGTACTTAGGTGTTATTTAATATATTGGGTTAATTATTCCAAGCGCCAATTTCTTATTACCTTAAACCACATTGTATCCTCCTTTCCGCTTGGATGGAAATCGTCGAAACCCCCTCTACTGTGACATTAACCATCCTCTTCGTTATGTGGTATTTACGATTGTAAAAAAAATTATTTCCCCTAGGTTCAATGGCCAACCTAGAACAACAAAGAGACAAGGAACCCAATTCTTTCCTTAAAGTAAATAGATGATGGAATGAAGCTATCCTGGAATCTGTTGCACACTTCGTTCCTTATTCAGCTTGAATACTCCAATTCTAGCTCTGATTGCCAAAATTATAACTTGTATAATTAGATAACACAAGCCAAGAAACTACAAGATCTATGCAATATCATCTAAGTAATCTATTAAATAGATCAACATGGTACTGAAATAAGTGAAATAATGACAAACACATATAGGAAAATAGATAACTCTTAGCATTAATATAAATGGAAGGAGATTACAACCATAATAAGTGTTGATATTGTCGAAGAGCTCCTCTACGTTGTTAACTTGTCCTTTACTTATCACAATATGCACCTTCAATCACCCTAAATGCATGAAATGTTAACCTTTCACCTCAGCAGCATAAGGGTAGAATCCAGAAGCCAACCATTAACCTCTTTCACATGTAAGATGGTAAATATATAGAGGAGTGGGGTAAGTTGGGAGTTCTTATCCAATTAAAAATCTAAGGTTTTAGATCCACCCTTGATGGGAGAATGGGATCAAAAGATAAGGGATGGAAACTCCAAAGAAGGATGAGATAGGATCCAAATTTTTAATCCAAGATAAATGGTTGTAACAAATTCTTGAAGCTTCCTCTAGAAGCTTCCAAAAATTCTATCTTTTTCCCAAATTTCTAGAACCAACGTAGGTGCAAAGGGGAGAAACCTGTAGGTGATCAACGCTGGCCACAATGACACAACATGTAGGTGAACACTGTCTTGAGGAAGGCCAGGGAGAATTGGTGCTAAAACTGGCTTAGATAAGGTGGTTTTAGGCAGAAATTATGGGAAATGAAGGAGGTTCACTTAGGGCTTTTTGAAATGATGTTGAAAATGGGGAATAAGATGTTTATTGACCCCATTAGGAGGCCTAATGGTTGGATGTGACAAAATTGCCTATAACAGAATGCCCCCTAAATCACAGAGTCAGAAATGATGGTTGATGAGTGAAGTGATTTACCTTGTGACAAGTCAGGATCAAGAACAATTGACGAGCTTCATTTGTTACAATACATTTAGATCATGACATCTCTTCACTGAGGTAGGCATACTCATACTCAACACATAAGAAAACATAACATGTATAGTGATAAAAATACGCATCCACAGGTGCAAATGGTGGACCCGTGACCAAATGACTATCTGTATGACTAAAACCATTATACATTATGATCTTTTTATAACTCCTGAAATTGCAACCCACATGGATGAAAATATATCCAGGGTCTTCTATCACGTTCACACAACAAACTAACGTATGAGTCTATCCATGTGAATCAATGGGCCGAGGTTGAACATGGTAGACACCATTTGATTACTGGTCAATGATGTAAATCGTTAATATATGAGAGAGAAAATATCAATGATGTTAATGGATCTCAAGGTACTACAGTACAATCCATATGGTGTGAGTAAATGAGTTGATATCGAACACCACATTGAATCTTTCGGTTGAAGGCCGATGATGTAAACTTGTCGCCTAGAGAAAGGAAAATTTCCATTGATGCATGCAAGAACCAAGGTAATAAAGGGGTTTTTCTAAGTTAACTTCATAGATGATGTGTTGATGTCGACAAGAAGCAACCAGTCGTAGGAGGGACTTAATATATCCCCCATCAATGACATCAAATGGGTATCATGATTAGGATAGAATGATGATGATACAAAATTGGATCAAGAAAAGGAAAACATGGAATGAAGGCTTAAGAGTATTGTGACATGTATTGACTGAAAATACTTCTCTTGAACCCATAACGACACTAAATAGAGTTGCCAGCATTGACCCAAAACCGAGATGAAGGCTTTGAAAAAGGTATGATGAACCGAATGTCAAGCATATTAACCAACCCAAAAAGCACATAGATGAAGTGGAAGAGTGTTGTGTTCAAGAGAGATTCTCTACCATTAGCAAAATGGACCACCTTGTTTTCCCAATTTCCCCAACCATACTGGTTAATACCTCTTTATTTTTTAACAAGCTTGAGGAGGATAACATATGCTTGGTCTGTAATTTAATCCTTTGGATGAATTCCTACGAGTATTTTTAATGAATCCTGAGAAGGATTGGTTTGGATTTGTCATGTTTGACAAGTCCATCGTTGTTTGATGTTTTAATGAGTCTAATGAAGGAAAAAATCGACATATTTTTCATGTTTATAGAGTTTGAAAAAGAGGCAAAAAAAAACTTGCGATGTTCCTTTTCATAGATTATTAGTCTCTCGAGTTAGAAAAGGGAAAAAAAACTCAAGCGAACCTCTTAGCCATGTTCAAATATGGTATTCATTTTTCATAAGTAGTCCATCTTATTCTGGGAAAGGGGTAAACTTATACTAAGCGGACGTCTTTTCATTTACTTTAACGAGTTCGAAAAGACAAGTACTTGGAAATATTTTCATGTTTTGGGAGTTTGAAACGAGTTGCAAGAGGAATCCTCTTGGAGGAACGAGTGTTATAAAGGGAAGAAAATGGTTTCATTCATGATGGAACTTCTCAAAACACATAGACGTCAAGAGGTAGGCTAATACGACCACTCATTGTAGCGGTTCCCCAAGCAAGGCTAAAAAAACAAGTGAAATTGTATGATCGTCTAAGCAGATGGTGACGATGGAATGAGAAAACAAAGACTCGTCTGGCATAAATAGGTTGATAAAAAATTTCAATAACAAGAGATAGGATGAGAATGGTTTCATTTTTTACATAATCTTGAAACATGGGAAACTATGCTTGGAATTGGTTTTATTTTTACACAAACTTGAAACAAAGGAAAAATATGCTTGAAATAAGTTTTCATGCAATGAATCAATTCAAGGAACATGCCCCCTAAACTTCATTTCATTCACCTAAGTAGACTACTGATGGCTAATAGGTGGATGGAATGAAGGTTCATTTACGAGATCAAGTGAAAGACTCAACTGGGAATTTACGAGATCTAATCAAAGACTCAAATTGGAAAGGGATTTGTTTCATTTTTTAATGAGCTTGACATAGGAAAAAAGTTTATGCTCAAAGGACCTTGTTTCATTTTTTGTGCTTGACACAATAAGGAACTGTGCTATGGCACCTTGTTTCATTTTTTAATGAGCTTGACACAAGATAAGGATTTCTGCTCCAAAAAACCTTGTTTCATTTTTTAAGGAGCTTTATACAAGAAAATGAACTTTTCTCCAAAAACCTTGTTTCATTTTTTAAGGAGATTTATACAAGAAAAGGAACTTTTCTCCAAAAACCTTGTTTCATTTTTTAAAGAAATTGACATAAGAAAAGGAGCTCTCCTCTGTGGCTTGATCATGACCTACAGAAGGCCATCGCTTCCAAGAGGTTTTCATCATATGGGATAACAAAACTCGAGAAGGTATCAAAGGATCTAATGGAAATATTGGGCTCCAATGCCCCCAGTACAATTGCCAATTTGTTATGTGGTCTTAGGTTGGTCTGTTGGGAGAATGTTGATTTTATTATAGCCTGAGAACCCATCCATGAATGAATAGATATTGCAGCCAGAATAATCACCAATAATTTAGTCGATGAAGGGGGTCAAATAGTTTTCCTTGGGACAAGCATGATTCATATCCCGATAATCGACACATACTCATATCGTGCCCTATTTCTTCATGACAGGGACGAAATTTGATACCCATTCAGTTAAAGGAATGGGGTATATGAAACCATCCTAAAGAAGCTTTCCAACTTCAAATTTGATCTCGGCTGCCTTCTTGGGATGAACCGGACGGAGGCACTGCCAGATGGGTTTAGCATGAGGATATGTCTTAATCTCTTGTAAAACTATATTTGGTTCGATGCCTGGAATTTATTCATAAGTCCATGAAAAGGAATCCCAAAACTCACAGAAAAGGGCTCTATAAATCTTGATCTAAGATGGAGAAAAATATGCTCAAATATATATATTTTTGACAATACTTGGTTTGATAGATATGTCAAGAGGTATCGTCTCTTTGATACTCGAGAGGTTATTTTCATAATCGATCTCATGAATAGATACGAAATTCGTAAAACGTTTGATGGAATTGGGTAAATTGACAACACTAAGATGATCCTTAATGGAATATAGCAAGGAGGGAAGATGATGATGTTCATCCCATGGTGCGTCATCTGGCACCATGATCTCCATGATGATTTCATTGGTAGAGAATACGCGAGAAAAAGGGTCAGAAGGCATGTCATAATCTAGTGATGTATCTACCCAATTGATCAAAGTGAAGGTATAAGACACACAAGCCGAATAAATGGCTTCTTAATCTAGCTCAATAGGGTTCAACGACATTTGGTCATCAAAACATTGGATATTGGTTTCATCAGGTACAATCCATGGGTCAACTGGGATAGTAGATGGTGATATCATGTTGATATAGGAAACCAAAGATGAGTTGACGGGAAGAGGAGGAGGAGGAAGAGGAAATTTTCCCATAAGCAATGAGTCCTTCAATAATCCAACTGCCACATGCTGATAGGATTGTAGGGATTCCCAAACAAGAGGGACAATTCCAGTAACATGAGAATTAGAGGAAAAAAAGGTGAGTTGATATATGGATACAATCCCGCCTTCATGAGGAAAGGCTATCATACGAAAATAGGTTGAAACGATGGAATATATAACGTAAACCCATGTACGTCAGAGTAGAGGATTGTAATCAAGAGGTCTATCAATAACTTCTACTTCTATAGAGATGGTTTCTCCCCCTAATTCTACTTGAAGGGAATTCAAGATCCCACAACATTTGTAAGTTCTTCCATCGAAATATTTCAATGTGGTGGTCGATTGAATGCCTTCTAGCATGACATGGACATAATGCAGGTCGAGGCTCCCTTATCCACAATATAATGATGAATTTTCTTACCACGGACGACGATCTGAATCATAAAAGCTAATTGAGTTAGAAACCGGGGGTATGATTTTCATGAGAGAAAACCACTAAGGTGGAATGCGATGGATCCACACATTAGATAATTGAAAACAAGGTCGTATTTTGGGCGGGGAACTTTTGCAACACCTCAAGAGTTAACATAACTGATGGAGACTGAGCCAAGTCTTCAACTATGTTATAATTTTGGGCAGCTCTTGAGTGAGGGTTGAAATAACACTTATGAATAACACCCTTTGGAGCCTTCATAGTCAATTCCATAGGAATCAAAGTTGGAGTAGAATCAGATGAAGGTGATGTCGAACTAAGAGGTTTATCATTAGCCTGACCATTCAGTGGATACAAATTACTGTAGTCCTTATTCTGAGTGGCCACCATAACATCGAATCTCAAATTTGAAGATGAAAGCATCAAAACTATGTTAGACGAAGAAGGGTCCCGAGAAACCATATGGGTCTCTTGATTGGGAAACGAGTCGTTCAACATGGCATAAGAAGTAGAATATTTAATAAATTGATTCACTTCAGCGCAGTGGAGACAATCATGTGTAAAGTGATCCTCGTTGCAAATCAAGCATGGAAAATGAGGCTTTCGCATATCATCGAAATATTGATTTGTTTGTTTATCCTACAATGAATAATCTTTATTATTTTTACCTTTTCCTTTCTTGTTGCTTCCATGTTGTTGTGGATACTTTCCCTTATCAGATGAAATGGAATTTATCTTAGAAGAAAAAGCTGCAAGTGGATGGGATTGAGGATTTTGAGTAGATGCGGTAAGAGTAGCACCAGATGGTTTACTCGCTGACTGTGAAATGTCAGAACCAATCATGACATCAACGACATGATATTATTTACCAAGTGGAGGAGGAAAAATATTCAAAGGCCTTGGAGCATCTGGTGTCTTATCATAGAGTGTGACTGATTGGGTATAAACAAGATCCAAATATTGTGCATGGGCAATGACTTGCTCTTTAGTCATGCCTCCACCTTTAGCCACATCGTTTTTTATAGGTGACAACAGATATTTGGTAAACTATTCTGCTAACGATCTATCGGGAACATAAGTCTTGACCAATCGGCAGTGACGCCTCCACTCATGACTGTGATATAAGATGTGAGTGGAATCTGATTTTTTGAAATTGGTCAATAGTTTCATTCCAGTTTCATATATGATGGGTAACTGGAAATGTGTGAGGAAGGTGGTGGCTAAAGTGCTAAAATCATGAAACAAAGCTCTAGGTAACTCAATATACCACTTAATTGCAGTACCTATAAGCATTCATTGGAGAAGAAAAAGTCAAATGGAATCATCATTAAGGGTGTTTGGATGATAAGTCATAATGTGCGCCAACGGGTCTTCTCCTTGATTCCCATTGAATTTTTGAATATCTGAAGGAAATTTAGTGGGAATAATTAGCCATGTTAGAAACAACCATGGTGAAGACTGGATGTAAAATGCACGTAGATAATTTTGCACAATGGCCAAAATACACTCAAAATTAACAATATTACGAATGATGACTCCAAAATTTCCACAATTCTTGGTATAGTTGAATAAAACCAAGTCATGCTTGTTGCATCTACATCACAATCACAAGTTATCAACCCTACAATTTTAAAACTCCTAAAATAAGGTGATGATGATTGTTGCAATAAAATTGGTTGAATTCCCCTCAATGCAAGAATTAAGGTAAGGATTTGATGTCTTCAATACAACACCATTTCATCGTTCATGGTGTTTATCAACACAAATAACGTAACCAACCATTCATATAGACCATTCTTGGTTTTGAATCTCATTTTTCACTCATCTCCTTCTTGAATTCATTTTATTTATTTATAGATGTAACGATTGTAAAGGTGTAACATTGACAATTAAAATGGAACAATGACTACAAATGTGCAATATTCTGAAGGGAAGATGAGTTGTCATCCACTCTTCATGGCTCATTTCCTCACTCACGCTCAAATTTTTTTCATTTCCCAACTTATGTTCAGAGGGAGGTATTGCCTTCAGTGAATGAAATAGTGGAACTATTTTCAAATTACTATAACTAATTATAAATTCACTGGTACGATTATGCCCAGATTACCAACTAGAAATGAGAAAAAAAAGCCAATGAGTCGAAGTAAAATGGCCATATCTTACCATAATTATAGAAGCATTCGATCTGTTGTCAAGGCTCAAGAAGGAAGAAGTGGAGAAGCGACCGCAGAACCAAGACGAAGAAGGTTCTTGAGAAAGGCCAAAAAAATGGGGTGCCTTGACTTAATATTCCTCCTCAAAGTCATAATGTGACTGATACCACTATGCATCGAATGCACCTAGACGTATGGTAAGCTTCCATGCCAAGAACCACTTTTCATCTTAGATTTTCAACAAAAAAATAAAAGTCTTGAATACGACTACAAATACATCGTTCTCTCATTCAAATCTAGAAAAACCAGCACTCAAAGCTGCAAAGTCCAAGGCTAGGAAAACTGAGGGTTAGCGGACGCCTGTTGAGGATAGTTTATTGATTCACTTGGTTTAAAGGAACGTGCAAAAAAATGTCGAGCATGGTGGTAGAACCATTTTCTACATGTAATTAAGTGAGAATGATGGAGCCTAGAAGAGGAGTTCATGCTAGTTCAATTACACAAATAGTATGGGAACAAGTGGGCCCATTTTGCAAAGAAACTCCCCGAGCAACCACGTCGGGTTCACCATTGAGTGTTTCAGTGAAAATATGAGTCGATATCGATATATAGATGTAGGTATGTAGGCATGGATGGAATGTTGAGTCATGTGTTAGACAAATATCTCCAGTTGGGTACAGTGCAGACCAAAAAGCCAGTTTTGGTGATTTCCCACTGACAACACTAAGGATATTCTAGTTCGGTCAAAGTCAGATAAACGGTTGTGGATAAAATATGCGCATAAAAATAACTCATAATTGTTTGAGAGAAAAGGAGTAGTATTTAGTGTGACTTTTTGGAGTTTTCGGTGCCAGAATCCGGTGAAAAAATTGAGGTAAAATTTTAAATTATGTTATTTAAACTAGTTTTTTTTTACTGTATATATAGATTCAGCACCCTAAAAAAAATCTAGAACACTTCGATTGTGAAATTTACCAATCAAATTTATGTTTTCAATAAATTCTTGCCGGATTTTAAAGAAATTGGACCAGAAAAATCCATCGGAAAAGCCTTAAAAAAGTCGCACTAAAGACAACACCAAGAGAAATATTAGATGGGCAGAAACATTGGTTTCCATGTCAGTGCTCATATATTAGGCCAACCATTCTTTGAGGAAGAATTGGCATAGATAAAATATGGTTCAGGGATGGTAGGACTAAGCATGGTAGGAAATGGCATATAGAGAATGGACACAAAAAGTGGCTCAAAGCAGAGTCAAATTTTTTTGTCTCTAATACCATGTATACCATGTTATAAAATTCATGGTGAAGACTGGATGTAAAATATAAAACATGAATTTCTTTTCTATTAACACAAATATACATTTATAATACACTCTTGTGACTCTTTGATTCATCTTCCAAGGTCTATTGGACTCCCTTTGACCTTTCAACTCCCACACCTTAATCCTTGGAGGATTAGGTGTCCAACAAGCCACCATGGTGAATGAGCGATGGGGTCATTAGCATTAGGGGAATTTTGAGGTTTAAAATGGGCCTTCTAAGGAAATTATAAAATAATAATGAAAATAATAAAATAAGATTTGATTACATCAACAAATTTTATCATCAAATTTTAGAGGGAAAAAAGAAAAAACTACTTTTTCAATGCGTATTTTCAATTTATCTCCCAAATTTTTTGCTCAAATTTCAGGCAGGAGTACTCGTTGGATGAAAAATTTAATTCCTTATCCAATGATTACCCATGTTGAATAATTTCGATGGACCTTGCTACATGAAAAATGAGAAATACATGAAAAGTGTGTTTGTAGTCACGTTTTTTCATGTAATTCTCATTTTTCATGTATAAGTGTCCATCAACAGTATGCAACATGGGTGCTCCTTGGATGAGGAATTAAATTTTTCATCCAACGAGTACTCCTGCTTGAAATTTGAGTAAAAAATTTGGGAGATAAGTTGAAAATACGAGTTTAAAAATTTATTTTATTATTTTATTATTTTTAAATCTTTTTACACTTTTACTTAAAAAATGGTGAATCATCCCCCATGGTTGACACCATCATCTTGAATCCTATCGGTTCTTATAAATTTTATTTTGGTTGTACATTTTTCTTAGGAGGCCCATTGTAGACCTCAAAATTCCCCTAATGTGAGCGGAGTTAAGTCTAGAAATTTGAGAGTGGCCACAAAAGGCAATTGTTAGTTAAATTCCACAAGAGGATGACATGGATATGAAGGAATAGCTTGAGCACCAGGCACTTGCATTCCCAGATAAGGGGGATTATAATAAGGAACATGGGTACCAGGATAAGGAGGATTCTAATAACCTGTATACAAGTGACCTTGATGCCCGACACCAGGGTGTTGATAATGCTAATGCAATGGTTAGGTTTGGATTTATTGGCCTTTAAAAGGCACTTGATATGGACCATACTACTACCCGATGGGATTTTGTATTGTCCCATGATAAGACAGACTTGGTTGGGATTGCGCCATACTGTGGATAATATGTCCTATCAAAACTTGAGGAGTACCCTGTCCAAGCGGTTGAGAATGTGAGGTACCTTGTATTGGCTAGGTAAGTGGAACTTGAGAAGTTCCAGATACCGTTGGAATGGATTGAGATGCAACGAAAACCTATAAAGGTTGGCTCTCATGTATTTGAGCTTGTTGGGGTGTTGATGGATGGATATGAATTTGAGAGAATGGTGAATGTTGAAGATTCAATAATTGTTCCCAATATGAACTAGGTTGTAGGGGAAAAGTAGGTTGCCAAACACTGGCATCCATTCCAAGATAAGGAGGACCATAATGAGGTTGATAAATAATTTTAGGTATACCAAAAACAATTTCCCCCCCACCAAAGGAGGAGGGGATGGTGGAGGCAATTGTGACCTGAATAGAGGATACCCAACATAAAGAGAGTTTGGTTGTTGAAGATAACCTTGACCACTAATATAAGGGCCATCCTGCTTCTCAACCATAGGTGTAAGTGGAGGAAGAGGTGGAGTAGATTGTGTGGCACTCATAAGAGAAGTACCATATGACATTTTCGTATTTGATGACATAGTAGAGGTCTAAGGACTAGAAGCCACACCAGAAAACGTACCTGATAAATACTGATAACCTGGTGGGACAAACGACCACCATACATATGTATTTTTGATGATGTTGCAAACATAGATGTAGAGGAAACATTTGATGTCTCGACCATGGTGGCAGACACGGGTTGAGAAGTTGGATCAATTCCAGTCATGGTTAACAACATCGATGAATATTTCTACAAAAAATACACAGGTGAGTCCAAAGGATCAGCCAAATGATTTTGTATCAAATTTTGAAGAGGAAGAGGGTCAATTTGATAAAAATGAATTTCTTCCCGATGAACAAGAGTAGAAGGATGAGGCTCTTCTTGAGGTATCTCTTCAATTCTCACAAGTTCGCGTGAAAGAGGTTCATCGTCGAGTCCAAGATATATAGGTTCTGATTGAGACAAAGGAAGATAAGAGGAAGGTCTTGAAGTGAAAAGTATAGACGTCTAAGGCTCTTCGGGATCAACAATCACAAGAATCAAAGTGTCTGACTCGAGAAATTTAGGTTCAACAAATTTAGGAAAGAAATTTTCAGGGACCTTTTTTATTGTGTCAGTGTCACCGTCAAGAGTAGATGTGATATCGAGCTTAGAACTCAAAGGGGCATATGATTTTGGTGGATCAATATCAAGAGGAGGTCCAGAAGTGGTTCCCAATGTTCCCAAGTCGGTAGTTTGTGTCTTCTTGTGCTTCTTATGATGGCCAGGAGTAGCCTCTGGTGGAAGTGGAGGCTTATTTTGAATTCTAGGTGAATAACAAGGTAGGGGATTTTTTTCTTCCATGTTGGACATGTTATCACCAAACTGAGACTAATTGGGTTGTTCAACAGTCAATTTAGTGTAACTATTTCAAACCACTTAAGTTTGGAAGTTAGCCCTTCCAACCAGAGAGGGCTATCTCAAGAAAAGATATGATATTCAATAAGGAAGCTTAAAAAAGAATACGACTAACTCTCAGATGTCTTTCATATTATTTTTTTTAGGTGAAATATGTGTGATGGCTACCATTTGGCATGGAGTCAGTATGAAACTCAATTACATAAAAATATCATTCATGGAAGCTGAGGCATATGAGCTCTTACAAAAATAGCTCTGACAACAAGATACATACAGGAAGTTGGAGCATAATATTTTATGAATTCCAAGTAATTATGTATGAGAAATTTGAATTAAAATTGAAAATATAAAGGAGACAAACACATAAGAGCCCAAAATGAATCTCACGTCTCAAAAAAAAAATTGCAACTCTATATTAACTAAGTAGAAAAATATTTCAATAGCATATTTGGTCATTACATCCATACACCCCCTCTAACTCTAAAAATCGTCTCATTTATAGAGTGAGGACTCATAAAAATGGTTTTCCACCTTGCTAGCCTTGAATTTCTACCTAAGAGACCTATTTCAAATAGGATTACATCACTTGGAGACTTCCTAGGGATATTTTCTGTTTGGCAGAGTTTGAATACAAAAAGGACTCTCCTTTCATTAAATAGCTCAACAAATCCCTTTAATAACCCTTATAAAATGAAAACAACTAATTCTGTTTGGCAGAGTTTGAATACAAAAAGGACTCTTCTTTCATTAAATAGCTCAAAAAATCCCTTTAATAACCCTTATAAAATGAAAACAACTAACTTTCTGAGTGTACAAGACTGCTGATGTGTCATCATGCCATGTGGATGCTGAGCTGGACCTCTTGAAAGTCGAATTTCAAAATGTTTACGCAAATCTGGCTAGTGAAAATTCTAAAAAATAGGCCTCAAATATGAGTGCATAATTCCAAAACCTGATGGATTTGAGAAAATGGAGAAAGGCTTTTGTAGATGACCTTGTGTTGAAGAAAAGCCTCCTTCATATTTCCAAAATTCCTTTTCATTTGGTCATAAATTGAAGTTGTATTTAACTTTTAAAACAATCATGTACAGGAAATTTCGTAGCGCCCATTTCGTATCAAACTCTAAAATCCAACTTTTGCATAACCTTTGACCCTTCTGACTATTCGAGGGTCTTCCTTGGTTCTAGTGATGTAAAAAAATGCTCTAATCCACCTCTTTATGAAATTATTTCATAATTTTTGCCTCAAAGAAACTTATAGCGAGTTTGTAGCGAAAACTCAGCTTCAAGCCTGGAGTTCGCTACGAACTTGCCTAACTTAACCAGATTTTTCATTTTTTTTCTGTTTAGCTCCAAAAAAATGCTTGAAACTCTATAAATGACTTGATATGGTATTCTAGGACAAAAGGTGTCCAAATTTTTTTTGTCTTACCATCTTTCAAGGGGCAGCAGGGTTGTTGGGTTTATGTTATATTCTTTCCACGAATAGTCACGCGCGCTGGGCCAGTAGCTCTCTGTTGGACGTTGCGTCGAGCGCAGTGGGGGGGTCACGCGAGGGGTGACAACGCCCCAGGAAAAAAAATTTGGGCCTTATTTTCCGGTGGGTGGACCCGCCCATGGTTTTGTGCATGGGTTTGCACATGGTTTTTGGGCATGATGGCTTTCGACCCCTGGTATTTTGTATATCCGGTCAAGGGAACTATGGTTATGTTCTAATCCAGGGTTAATGGATTTTTTTTTATGGATGCTTCGGCATGTATATATATGTGTTGTAACACTAAAAGGAATATAATGAAAAATCAAGTTGGTCGTCCCGATTTGGGATCCATGGGAAAATCTCTGTGTTTATCTGTTTTATGTTTTATGTTCTTGCTATTGTTTATTTTCTATTTTTAAGATTCGTTTGCAGATAATTTCTGTACAGGGTTAAAACCTACAAGGGTCATCCTCCATCACAATCATCTTTAGAAATTTTTTCTTCAATTCAACTTATACCATCTCTATCGAACCAAACTGACATGTTGCGGTGTTGGCCAACTGATACACTGGAGTTAAGACCTTTTAAACCTTAGTTAAGATGGCGAGTTCTCCAATTTTGTGACATGGCATCATGATGAGTTTTTTAGCCATGTCAGCCATGTGGAGTGGATATTGAGTTGTCTTCATCAACAGATGTTCCAATGACACTTCACAACCTTTTTTTATGACTCGTCTCCTTTCAGAAATGCATTAAATGCTTCAAAAAGACCAAAAATTTAGCATGTTGGAAAAACATATTTTTTAGGCAAGTTCATAGCGAATTCTGACTATTTTACACTGATTTTGCTACAAACCTTGGTAAAAGTGTCAAATTCACTCTGATGACCATATTTGCTCATGCATGAGATATTTTTTGGATTTTTCTTTGAAATTGACCCCTATCACATGAATGATGCCCTTCAAGACCCATCACATATGTGATTTTTCTTTTTTAATTACAAATTTAAAAGATCCTATTCAACCCTAACTTAACCTAATTGATTCATGGCTAAAAAAAACCTAATGGTTATCTTGGATAACATGACAATAAATTTTATTAACACAAAAAGCAATAAATCAAAAAGAGGGTAATTTAGGCATAAAGGATTACAAAGAAAATGTGAAAGGCCATGGGGTGGGGGCACGTGGCAGCCCCTGGCCATGCCACGTGGCCTATCCCCATTTGCCCTAAGGTTGGCATGTGAATTATTATGTCAAGTTCAAATGGTTTTTTTGGTGGGTGCATATATTATTAACACAAGGTTGAAACTATAGAGTTTTTTGCACATATATTATATGGTGCTATATATATATATATATATATATATATATATATTATAGTTTTAAACCATATTTGGAGGAGTGCTACATCAGATTAGTAGGAGGTTAAGTTTGGTGGAGCGGGGCCAATTATGGAGGTGAGTATGGTTATACATTTAAACAAAATCTATGGTCAGGATCAGGGGTCGAAAACCCGACCTACTCCACATTATGCCACCGCTTTACCGCTTCGTCCACACTACAGGTCTTAACAATCAAAGGATGTCATGCCTATTTAAATTTTCAATGCACCAACGGTTAGGGTCTGGAGGAGGCCAGCCCCCTCCCCATGCACCCAATCTCCCAGAACCAGGAGCTCCAAAAACAAATCCGACTGAAGATTAACCATGATTAATTAGCACTTAATACGTGGTTATGCCACATTAAACCTCCATTAGTGCTAAATGTGATTATCTTATTGTTAATCACACTTATCATAAGTTTTAAGTGCGATTAGTCTAGCATAATTTTAGTGTAGTGCGCCAAACTTGGTGGAATGGCTATTTTTAGAAATTTAACTGGCAGTCGTCCAGAAATAGTGGAGAAATTGGGGGAAATATAGTTTTTTCCATAACTGAGGCAATTATTTCCCAAATAGAGCTAAAAAAAGAGGCATTCTTGGCTAATAGTCATGTTAGGAACTCAATGAATCAGGTTGTAGAGGCAGAAAAGGTCATCTACGGGTTTTTTGTGCATTTGAAGATTTTTGAAGCCCAGGGCCACCAGGTGTTGCAGGCATTGCCAAAGCATCCAAAATCCAAATTGAGCACAAAAATAGTCATTTCTGGTAGATTTTGATGTTTTAAACTCATTGGAACCAATAGCATTTGAAGCTTATAACAACAATCTGAGCACACTATGAAGCTGGACCAAGGAGATGTAGCTCAGAAGAGGTGAACTCCTTCAACAAAATTATGAGTATTGAGCTCTGTTATGTGTGTTTGTTGTGTTTATATTTGCTATTGTTCAGTCATTTAAAATCATTATTTTAGGTTACTATGACAAACACTAAATTTCACCAAGTAAATTGAATTGACAATCACATGCTCATGGAAAAACTCTTGATGAATAAGCAAACCAAAGCAAAGAGAATTTTATATCTGGAAATGATACTAGCACAACAATAACTAGCAATCATTTTCAGATCAAGTTGGTATCAACCGTCATGCTGCAATATTTCTGAATTTGCAGAACAACAATACAATTTTTCAAAAAACATCTTGTTTCTACCTTGGTCAACAATCAAAGGAAACTTGGAATCTTTCTCACCTTGCACTCTGTTACTATGGAAATTTTTAGCTACTTTTGCCTTGAACTTGTCTCGACTCTTGCCCAAATTTCTTTGCCATTGTAATGTGCCTTTTGGAAGCCAACAATGAACATTTGTGAAACCTATGCCTTGTTTTCCAAGATTCTTTTTCCTCTCTTTGACCTTTGCAACCTCATGCACCGACACCTTGTTTTTAACACCACTCAACACTAATGTTGACCACTGCAAATTTTTTCACCTTCTTTCAAAGTCAACATGTTATCAATCTGAAACAAATCATTATAATTATAAGCATCTGTTTGAAAATTATGATGCAAAACATCTCTTTGTTTTATCATCATCAATGTCAAGTTTTGGCTTGCATTGACTAGCCTCTTCATTTGCCCCGCATTAACTAAAGAAGTATTTAATTTCTTGCGATAAGCTCTCACAATATACTCCACTCCATCCTTAAGCAAGCGATATTTTTTCTCATGGCGATAAAACACCACTTTCTTGTTATACAAATATGGACTTCCCAATATAATCCGAGAAATGGCAAGTGGAATTACATCTAACTCGACTCCATCAACAAATTTTGTAGTAATAGCAAATATAAAAATGCATTTCCTTGTAACCTGTAAATTAGCATTCTTAACTATCCAACCCAAAGGGTATGGTTTATGATGTGTCACGGTTTCAAGGTTAAACTTTTTGACTAAATCTTCTGATATTAATTTTTCTTGTGATCCCATATCTAATAATGCATCAATCTTTGTATGATTGGAAATCACTCTAATATGGAACAATTCTTCTCTTATGTCTTCATTTGGAGTGTTGATGTGACTATTTGAGGAACTAGTACATTCAACATGTTTCCATTTCAAACCCATAGTAGTAATTTTTGTCTCATCTCCTTAATCTGACCCTAAGTCTTTTTCAGCTATAGTAACAATTTATTCTTTCTCTTTGGCTTTCAATCTATTTGGTTTCAATTCTGGATGAAGTTGCCAATAATGGTCTTCATCATGGCTAGTCTTTGAAAAGTTTTTGAAAATTATTTTTTCCTTCCCTTTGTTGATACTTGCATTCTTCTTTCCCTTCCATTTTCCTCCATTCTCTTTTCCCTTACCTTCACTTTCACCTTTCTTGTCTATGTTTTGTTTTCCCCTTGCCTCAAAGTGTGTGGCTTGTACAACAAATTCATCTAAATTTCTTGGGTTAAATATAAGGATAGTGTTACACCATTTTTTGGTCATCTAACCTGTTACTATTAGATGGACTGAAGTACACCATGTAAGACCAATTTTACCATAGTAAAATTGCTTCCACCATGAAAAATAACTTAATAATCCATAATTTATTAAGTTTTTTCTGGTCTAAACAGGAAACCCCATGAGGAATAATCGAATAAATCCTTATTTGTTTGATTTTCCTCAAGGGATAATTAATTAAACCATGGTTTAATTAATATTCCTGGTCATATTTAATCAAAAACAGGAAAATTAATTAGATAAATCATTATTTATCTTATTATTTTCTAGGAATAATTATTTAAAACATTATTTAAATAATATTCTTTCTTAAATTTGACTAAATAATTTATAAATAATTGAATAAATCACTATTTATTTAATTATTACTCAGCCACATTATTAAAATAATAAATAAATCGTTTATTCATTTATTATTTCTAAATGAAGAGATTTGAACAAATTCAATTATTTTTCCCTCCAATAAAAATAATAAAATATTCCATAAAAGTTGGATCTAGATTTGGTTAATAATATTTTAATTATGCACCAATATCTAGACTAACTCAATATTTTGTTATAAATAGAAGAGTTTTTCCATTCATTCACTACCTTTTGTTGCCTAAAGATCACTTTGGATCTATACTTTTGGTCTTACTTTGATCCTTCATCATTGTCATATTTTTCTACTTTTTGCTTGTGATCTCCCCTTGAGTTCCATTTTTTGTCTAGGTTTTCTATACCATCAAGAGAGAGATATATTAGATCTGAAGCACTGAGGACATAGAAGAACCCATCCCATTGAGGGGGATTGGTAACACCTTTCTATGTTCCCTTCCCATGTGTCATAATACAAAAAAAATATTTAAAAATTCTTGTCTTGTTCATTGGATGCATGGAGCAACTCTTGCTTATTATTTGCTGTTTAATGTCTTTAACTACATAGATCTGGATTTATGTAGCATTTATTCTGATCATTAACTACAGATCTAAGGAAATTGACAGCCATCTTTGATGTTAGGGTTGTTTTTTATGCACAGCTAAAGTGAGCTTTCTTCATACACTTGCAATTAGAATTCACACTAACAACTAGCGACTCCACAAGGGTTTATGATTATGATCATCGTCGTTTTTCAGATCTCTACATGACCAACTGCTTCAACCCCTAGGGTTTTTCTTTAACTTCTTATTTTTCATTTCTTGATGTTTTTTTTAACCTTTAAAACCCTAAAACATTAAAAACTCTTACTTTTGTGTGTTTCTAGGCCTATTGCACAGGTAACAGGCATTAGCCACAGCAGAGATGACAACTTTTTCTGAAATTTGCTCACGAAATAGCCGGAAGTGAAGGCCACACTTTTTAGGCCAAAACCTGTGACCTTTGCCTTCAGGAAGTGGAAAACAACTTGAAACTTGCGACCTCAGCAGAAAACAGGTCATAACCTACGACCTATACTTTTTGTGGGATTTTTTCTGTGATTTTTCTATGTTTGTCTCGGCCACTGTTCAGGGTTGTTTGATCTCCCTCTTCACCCATATTAGACTTGTACGAGCTTAGTTTTAATCATCGAAGTAGGAACCAAGCCCCTTAAGGATTTAGTATGCTTCCACCTTTTTAAGAGGAGTTTAGTTGAAGTAGGTATTCTAAGATTTCAGTGTTTTCAGCCATTTTTCAGATCTGAAATTGTACTTTCAGATCCTTTTCAGATCATTTATTCATCCATACAAAACACCTATTTTCAATTTTTTTTGGTCCTCCTTTAGGGAAACCTCCGTTTCCCTTCAAGTTGTAGCCTGTCGCCACCTTTTTTGCAGCATTTTTCCCTTTGGTTTTTTGTTGTTTTCTACACCTGTTTCCAGCAGATCCGACCTTTAGATCCATGTCCCTCCCGAATTTATATCAATTGGCCATTTTGTGTGTTTTGAATAGATTTTTCCCACCCATAGACTAGTTCTTGGGAAGCCCTCCTCCTTGGTTTTAAATTGATGCATCTTTAGCTGTTTATTTTACTGTCGCATTTAACTTCCTTTAGTGTCATTTTCAAATTTATTTACAGTTATATAACATATTTTTTCTTTTTTCTCTACACATGTCTGGGCTTAATTAAAATTAACACACTTATCACATACACACACATCCTAAGTGAAGAGTGCCTGGTTTACACCGCCAGGCCAAGACTAAAACATTGTAATGAATTGATCTGGCACTTCCCTGCCCTTGTTTCGACATTGTAATCAATTGATCCTGCACCTCCCTACCCTTGTTTACCTCTCTTCATTTTTGTGTTCCATGTCTCTTTACCATCATTGTGCCCCTAAGGCTTTTATCTCAGAGACTCCAAGGCCTTCATCCTTAGTTTCCATTAGGAAGACTTACCCCACCACGTAGGGTTCGTGTTCGTCCTCCATTGAGTCCCTATTTCGACTCTGCTTTTGGTTCATCAGGTTCCCCTTCTATTTCTATCCCTGGTTCTCCTCCATCTTTCACCTTCACCATGTCTAGTTCAAGACCTATCGCTGGTGGCAACCCCGACCCTAATGCCGGGAATGCTACTAGTGGTGCCGCAACAAGAACTATCCCGGCTGCTCCCTTGCTTCCTTATATAGCAGGCCTAAGCCTTCCTAGTTTTAGCCAGTTGTTCAATGACCCCATACACCATGATCCTGGTTGGCCTTCTATGCCAACCAATATCCCTTCAAAAATCCCCAAGTTTGAAGGAATTGCAAGAGAGGATCCTACCAATCATGTTCGTTCTTTCCACATGTGGTGTTCGTCTAACTCCATCACCGATGACTCTGTCTGTTTTTTATTATTCCAACATACGCTTACTGGAGAAGCTTCCAAGTAGTATGTCGACCAGGCCTCCTCCTCTCATACTACTTTTGCGACCTTTTCCAAGGCTTTTTTGTCTTTTTTCTAGCTTCCCCTTCGCTATGACACTGATACTGAACTCTTGAACTCTTTCTGTAAATCTTCTGCGACCCGCTTATCTGACCATGTTCAAGAATGGCAGAGAAGAAAGAGCCTATGTTGAGCCCCTACCTTTGAAGACTGTGTCTACATGGACTAGTTTCTCAGATCCCTCTTGCCTGCTATTGGAAAAGATATCGCATCTCACTTCCCTCAGCATGAGGAAGCTGCCCTCTAGATTGCTTTGAAATAGGATCTAATCTACACACAATCTGGTTATGTTTATACCGTCTTACCTAATCTCCCTAGACTCGGTGGTGCCAACGTCTTGGGGGCATCCCATGCCATTGACGGTCTCGTTGGATCCCTTTCACATCTGTACACTCATCCTCCTATGGGTTATGGTTTCCCTCAGGGAGGGGTAAGCTCCTCCAGCACCTTGCCCCCTCCCGATAGCATGTATCTAGGATACAACATGCCTCCTCCTTTTGCCCAACATGTTTACACCAATGTTGTCCAACCTCCTTATTATTCGTATTTGCAGCCTGGTGCTCCATCACCTCCAACATTAGCACCTCAGCCTCCCTTTCCTTATCAAGCTCCACAACAGCAGCCAGCACCCCCTCAGGGTCAGGTGTATGCACAGCAGAGTGCAAATAATCATCCTACTTCCAAAAAGAAGAGGAAATACAACCAAAACTAATTTCTCTTAGTAATACAGGAAACGATCCCCAAGGGAATGCACCTAACACTGCAACCCAACTATAGGGCACTCAGCCCAAGCAAGACATGCCCATTCACATGAATAAACCTCATTATTTTTGTGGCGTCTATGGTCACTATACCCATGATTGTCCTCTTTTACCTCAGATGCGTCAGATGTGGGAAGCTCAAGCAACATCCCGAGGACAGCAAGCCTCTCCTTCGGTTCCTCCCAATGATGCCCCTATCCAACTTGTTGTGTTTACCAATCCTTTCTCCAAGAAAGGATATGTGGCTACCCAACCCTCTGAAAGTCAGACGCCCACTCAACCTCCTCCATTTTGTACCTCTGATTACAAGATCCTCATGATGAAGTCTGACCAACCCAATACCGCTAACCTCAACCTTCAAACTCGGTCTCGTCAATACAACAAGCCCCTCGCTACATCTGTCACCAAGCCCCCTTCTTCAGGTCCCACAGAGCCTCTTTCGACACCCAATGGTCCTTTATAGATCCCTCAGCCTAAGGTAGAGGTTCATACCAAGATCCCCAAGGAACCATTACACCGAAACACTGCTTCTGATAAATTTTCCCACTCCTATAGCATAGTAGATGACTTGGTGCAATCCCCTGTCGTCATGTCAACATTGGAAGTCCTCCAATCGTGCCCTTCATAATGAAAATCTCTACTAATTGATATGGGCATTATCGATCCTTTAGATGATCATTTGATTGTCTTTGAAATTGACAAGTCAGAGCATCCCCCCTTTCTTGCTTCCGTCGCCTTCCAAATCCTTGTCAAGATCCGGAATGCCAATGTATCTCGTTGTGTCATTGATGAAGGGGCATCCACCTATGTGATGTCCGCTTAGGTTTGGAAAAAACTTAGATCTCCTAAGTTAGCCCCTTCCACTATCACCCTCTATGCGTGGGATGGCCACTCTTCCCAGCCCCTTGGCATGTTCCACAATTGTCCTATTACTCTTGCGAGAAAGACTCTTTGTGTTGACATAGAAGTCATTGATGCCCCCTTAGACTACATCATTCTATTGGGTCATAGCTACACATATGCGATGTATGATGTCCCATATGCAGTTCACCGTAAGATGTGCTTTCCTCACAATGGAAATATTGTCACCATCGATCAGTTGACATATTACGAACTGAAGTCTCAGACCTCCCCTGAGTCGATCATCTCTTCGATGGCCAATAAAAAAATAGTTGAACCTCATACCAGTGTTTCACCTAGAGTCTTTAAAGATTCCTCTTTGCTTGGTTCTTTCCCTAGTATCTCCCCTCCTATCTCTGACCCTAGCTCGTCAAATTTTTGCATGATGATGTTAGCACCCTGTAATTAGCAAGATTGGAAAAAGTCCAACTGCAGGGAGAACATCAAACCGCTTTGGGATTCAAGGATCTAGCCCTCCTGAATCCAGAGGGGGATCTCTCTATGAATGAGTTTAAAGATGTGATCTTTAAAAGCTGAAATTGTGATATTAGGCTAGGTATGAAGAGCATGGGTTTTGTTTTGTTTGTTTTGGTTGGGCGAAGGCATGGTGAAGGTGAAGGCAGTTCAAAATGAAGGGAGAAGATGTCTGCAAGTGAAGGAATGATTCAGCTGATAGAAAAGGCAAAGACAGTTTTAACCCATTAGGCTATGGAGTCATAGGAGGATTTTAATTGGACAACAAGGTTCAAGAAGGATCCATGGGGCAAGTCACTTATGTCAAAGGATCTCTTAAGGTGATTTATGGAATGAAACAGATGGGAAATGGAGAATAAAACAAATGAAGAAAACAGTGAACAGCCTGAGATCAAGTAAATGCTTTAAAACTATCCTGCTTTGGCATTTTCATAGAGAAAACCAAACTTAAAAGTATTCTAAGATCAGGTTAGTGCTTTTAAACTACCCTGCATTGAAGTAATTTCAGTTAAAAACATTTTTAAAACAATTAGGATAGCTTAAGATCAGGTGAGTGCTTCTAAACCATCCTTCTTTAGCATATTCAATAAGAAAACCACAAATAACAGTCACAAAAAGCCATTTAGATCAGGCAAGTGCTTTGAAACCAACCTACTTCAATATACTCTAAGGGAAACACAGAAAGGACTCGTTTTAAAGAGAAATCTAGATTAGGCAAGCGCTTTTAAAATAACATGCATTAATATACTCTTCAAAGAGAACATTCAAATGGAGAAAACATAGTAAATAAAGCTTTCAGTAAGAGCAGGGTACTGTTCAGAGTAAATCCTAGCTCTACGTTTGCTGCTCTCTATTAGAGGAAATGGACAGAGTGAAAACATTAAATAAAATAACAATTGAAAGTGAGGAAGACATCACCATTAACACAAATCAGGATCCCATGAATCAACAGCTTGTATTGATGTTCAAACCAGTTACAATTAGCAAGCCCGGTGGGTCTCTACAACTTCAAACTTCTCATATCAGCTTACTTATCTTCAAATTTGCACACAGGGCATCAGTAGCTTCAGAGAACTATTACATGCATTCAGATGTCCAGAGACCAACATTTTCTCACCTTCTACAGAGGTATTTATATAAGAATGAGGAGGGAGAATTTGAAGAAAAGATCTGCTGGATCAATTAATGCATATTGATGACTCTTCGGCCTTTGAGGGCCTCTATGAAGAAATCTACAGGTGTTTATCAGCATTAATTGATTTATACTAAGTATTAAGCTCGGTGGGGAGCTTTTGTTGACTTTGGAGGCTCGGTGTCACATTGAAGTAACCCTGTTACTACTTCCCGAGGTCTAATGATCGAAAGATTAGATTCTGGGTTGTTCTTTAATCTTTAAAATAGTTTTGCCGACAATTTAGAGATAAGATCTTAGATTTGTATTTAATTGTTCAGCCGCCTTTGATTTCTGTGAGACTGTAGGTGCCTTTAGGAGCTGGAGAGGGTTCAATTAGCCTCTACTTAAGGCAGTGGAAGCTTTCTTGAATCGATATTTGTCGTCGTATTTTTCTGAAAACACCTTTAATTCCCTTTAGTTCAGTGTTTTCGATCTTCTGCTCTGGTAAAACGGATACTCTTTATCTATGAAGAAACAGAGTGTCTTGTTGATGTGCAGGCTGTGCGAGGCTCATATGGCATCACTGCCTCATGAAACAATGACGAAACTTTGAATCCGACCCCTGCGAATGGTTTCCATTGATGAATCAATGGCATGGGAAACGTCTTTCCTGGCCTTTGGCCTTTCTTTCGAAACTATGGAAAACCATTCGAACCTGCAAAAATCAGAACCAATTAAGAAATCCTACGTTTTTTGGGTTTACTGCTTCAGAGGCATGGGATGAGAGCAGAACCGTTGGATGACATCATCCAACGGTGGAGATTAGTCGAAAGGATGTTAAAAAAGGAGTAGAAGGAAGAATTTGAACAGAACCGTTGATCGCACGATAATCAACGATGGAGATCAATTTTGAAAACCCTTTGGTAGAGGCAGAGGGCGATGAAATAATGTGGGATTGATCTAAGACCGTTTGATCTGGACATGTGGATGGTCCAGATCTAATCGGAGGATCGCAATTGGCGGGGAGAAACAAAGGGTGCGATGGAAATTGTCGATGCGATTTCGCGATCGAGGAGGCTAGTGCGATCAAGCGATGACCGTTGATCTGAGGATCATATCAACGGCGAGGAGTGAATCTTAGGGATGGACGATCGGGGGGAAAAATGAAAGTATGCAATTAGAAACTTGTGATTGAAACTTTGCGATTTTGTGCGGGCCGTTGATCAGCTTTAGATCAACGGTCGATATCTTTTCAACTCTGTACCGACGGAAAAACCTTTACACTTTATGAAAAACCCAAAGTTTTAATATAAACAAAGGTTTTTTAATGGATCGGGGGTGGAAGGAATATATATATAAAAGGTTTGGCACCCGATTGCGGGGCCTTGGGATGTATGAAACGTGACAAGCCCGGGGCTTAATAAAACAAAGGTCAATCGCAATCGAAGCCTCGAGCCTGGTCCTTTTAATCTACCCATTGGAAAGTTTGTGATGCGATTCAGCACTTGGGACTTTTAACTTTGGTCCCGGGCATAAGTCATACGAGTAAAGTCGGGGGCCGAGGTTTATATATATGACCCAATCGCGTCGGAACTTTGATGCAGGTCTTTTTGATCAACCCATTGAACTATTTAACACGTGATTCAAACTTTTTAAACCAAAACTTTGGAAAAGTGGGTTTTGGGTTTTTACAAAGAAAAAGAATGATCGAGAATGAAATATTTACAAGGTTTTAAGCACCGGGTTGGGCCCACATTAAATATGAAAAATAACAATGCAATCGGGGTTTTTTAAACAAAAAAAGGGTAATCGCATCGGAACTTTTGGATGATGGCAAAAGACTTGCGCACTTTGAATTCTTGCGATGCGATAAGCGTCGTGATGGTCTTAGCACGCGGTTCCAGGGCAAAGGCATGTGGGGGAAGTGGTTAGGACTTAGCCTCAAGGGGCTTAAGTCCATAGGAATTAAAACTTTGTTTTTTATGAAATTTTCAGAGTTTTCAATGGATTTTGAAGGTTTCGGAAAAGCTAAAGAGTGATTCTTTAACCTTATAAAAGTGATTTTCATGTGGGGAAGAGGAGGAATCATGAAAACAAAGGGGATTTTATGGAGAAAAAAGGGGAGCAAATGAAGGTAAGTTTGGAAGAGGGGAAGGGGAGAGAAGGGGGATATTGCAGCAGTCTTTCTCATGAAATTTTTAGCAGAATTTCTGAGTTTCTAAAGGGAAATAATAGTGAATATTTTCAGACAAGAGCATGAGATCTTCCAGAGGCTTCAAGAGATAACAATTTGACAATAAAACTATCTCTTGAGGACTGAACAATGTTTTGGCCACCTTTTGATAGAACAAATTTTATAGGTGGCCAACAGTGGCTCCACTTGGGGATGGTGCCTTCTTGAAGGCATCAAGAAATTCAGATCTGCATTCTCTGGGGGGCTGATCAGTTGTCTCATCCATTGGGCTGTTCTTCCTTTTGCTGGGATGATCTTCTCTGAAAACATATTAGCAGCTATGAAAACAATGGACTTTCCTCAATACAAACTTTCTACCTACCCAATCCTAATGATCTAACATTTTTTCTTCATTTAGAGTGCATTTGGATTGGAAAACTCTTTACAAAATTTATTTCTTTTGAAAGCGAGAAATATGATCTAATTATACTCCTTATTTCTCCATGAACTCAAATTAAACAGTTGAGGTCATATGTTTCTCTACCTAATCTACTATCTGTTGGGATTAAACTATCCAACAGATTTTATTCTCTACATTCTAAAACAGAAAATTTAAAAACAGTCAAGTCAAGATTGAACTGTTTGACTTGCTGTGATCTATGGCATGGGAAACAAGCTGCACATAGATATTTATTTTGCAGAAAATTTAAAACAAAAATGGAAGGCTTAAGATCTGAAATTTCAAAGCACTTCCTTCACCTTTTTACAGCTCTGTTTTTTCCTCTTTTTGAGTTGTCCTTCCTTTATCAACTGGTTCAGATTTTGAGCTGATTAGAACCAGATTTAACTCTTTTTTCGACTCAGAATTTAAACATAGATTGGAGTCAATTCTTGCTGGGAAACTTAGGTTCAGGTTTTGAGCATGTTTAACCTTTAATTTCTATCCTAATCTATATACTGATAAGCCAAGATTAGACAGTTTGGCAAATCAAATTCACTATCCTATCAATAGAAAATTTAAAACTAATTAGTCAAGATTAAACAGTTTGACTAACTAGAAGTGTGTTTTCAGGAGTAGCATTTGAGCTTGCACACTTTCAGATTTATTTCTCTTTTTTTTGGTATGGGGCTGTACCTTTATTGTTGTTGTTTTTTTTTTTTTTTTACAATCTGCCCTCTTTTCTTTTCTTTTTATTGTTTTTGTATTTTTTCTTTTGTGAGACTGAACAAAGCAAATGGTATTTACAATGGGGATGAAAGCCATTAAAATTGAAATTAGCAGTACTAATGCTTAAGGACCCTGCCATTGACAGGACCCCCAAACATATCTGTGCCATCTAATTCTTGCAAAAAAAGGCATTAGGACCAATGGTGGACTGAATGATGTAAGGACCTTGCCACAAACTGTCAAATTTGCCATGTTTACCCTTATCTTCTCTTCTGGAGTCCCACTTGAGAACCTTGTCTCCAATATTGAACTCACAAGCCTTTTATCTCTTGTCAAACAACTTCTTTATGTTCTCTTGCACCTTCTGAGCTCTGTTGTAGACCTCTTCCCTTGTCTACTGGAGATGTATTGTCTGATTGATCCTCCTTACCATACTATCCTCTTCTGACTGTATTTCTTGGACTAATTTTATCACTGGTACACCTAGGCTGGTAGGAAACACTACATCTGCTCCATAAACAAGCTGGTAAGGGGACATTCCAATGGAATTTTTTTTGGTCAATCTGTCTGCCCACAGAACATGCACCAACTTGTTATGCCATGATTTTTTATTTTCTTCAAGCAGCTTCTTGATGATGGTCACCAAACTTTTATTTGATGATTCTGCTAGCCCATTACCTTGAGAGTAATAAGTAGTAGAATGACCAAGTGTAATATGATATCTGTGACAAAAATCAATCATCTTTTTGGAACCAAAAGAAGCATCATTATCAGTAATAATCTTCCTAGGACAACCAAATCTAGACAAGATATGATATTCAAGAAATTTTATAATGACAGAATCTGTGGCATTCCTAGAAGGGATGGCCTCTATCCACTTTGTGAAGTAGTCAGTGGCTGTGAGAATCCATTTGTGTTGGGTAGATGAAGCAGGATGGATTTCTCCTATGAAATCTAGGCCCCATTGTTGAAAAGGAGCTTCAAAAATGATAAGTTGTAATGGTAAAGGAAGGAGTTTTCTTTTGCCCTAAAAAATTTGGCACTTGTGACAGGCAACTATCATTTTATGGACATCTTGGAAGAGGGTGGGCCAGTAATAGCCAGCTCTAAGGATTTTATTGGCAGTGGTTTTCCAATAGAGATGGCCTCCACACTCTCCTTCATGGAATTCACGTTTGATCCTTTCTGCATCAACTTCAGGCAAACATTTAAGAAATAAACCATTAGAATTTTTCCAATATAAACATTCATTTAAAATGCAATAGTTCCTAGCTTTCAACTTTAAAAACCTTGTCTTTATTTTTGATAAATCAGGAGGAGCATTAAGATTTGTAAGCACATACAAGATATCAGCGTACCAAGGTGAGTTTTGGAACTGTTCTTCCATAGTGGGAGCAGGTAATTCTTCCTGTTCATCCAGGGCATCCACCATGTTAACGTCAAGGGCTTGTAGATTAGATTCAACCATTAATTGAGCCAAGCCCTGACCTTTAACAAGTTTGGTGGGTTTGATTTCCAAATCATACTCTAATATAGCAGCAATCCATTTGCCTCTATTTCCATCTGGGTCTTGTGACAAGGTGTCTTTTACCACTATATTAGGTACATAGACAATGATGTGGGAATGTAGAATATACACCCTAAAGTCCTTTAAGGCCTTTATCAAAGTATAGGCTTGTTTTTCCATTATGCTATATTTCAAGGGTGCATCCCTTAAAGCCTTGTTGAAAAAAGCAATGGATTGTTCCTGTCCCTCTAGGTTTTTCTGCAATAGGACTGCAACCACAGTATGCTCTGAGGTAATGGAGAAAATAAGGAACTCTTTTGAAAAGTTTGGGCTGATTAGGACTGGTGCCCGGGTGAGTGCATGTTTTACTAATTCAAAGGATTTTTTGGCTTCTACAGTCCACTTCACTCCTACTTCTTTCTTGAGCATATTAGTCATGTTTCTAAGGAGCTCTGCTAAGTTGGGAATAAACCTCCTCAAGAAGTTAATCTTTCCAATAAAGGACTGTAATTCTTTTATGTTCCTTGGTTGGCTAATCTGTAGTATTCCCTCATCTCTTTTTGGATCTATTTTAATCCCTTCTTCTGATATGATATGGCCAAGGATTTTACCCTCTTGTAGGCCAAATATTGTTTTTTTGGGATTTAAAGATAGCCCAAATATTCTGCATTTTTCAAGGACCTTTCTTAGATGTTTCAGGTGCTCTTCATCAGATTTGGAATAAACTTTTATGTCATCAAGGTAAATTACAATGAAGTGCCCTATTTCCTTTGAAAAATCAATGTCCATGGCCCTCTAAAAAGTGGCCCCAGCATTCATTAATCCAAAAGGCATTTTCACATACATGAAAGTACCCCAAGGAGTGGTGAAATTTGTCTTGAGTTGGTCTTCTGGGAGTACTAAAACTTGGTTATATCCTGAAAAACCATCTAACAAAGAAACCCTCTTTGAACCAACTACTTTTTGTAGGATGTGTTCCATTTTGGGTAGAGGGTAATTGTCTTTTAGGGAGGCTCTATTAAGGTTTCTGAAATCAATACACAGTCTGATTTCTCCTGTCTTTTTCCTCACAGCTACAAGGTTAGAAACCCAATCTGAAAACCTCACAGGCACAATGATTCTTGCCTCATACATTTTCTTGATTTCCTTTTCCACTAGAGGCAGTTGTATTGGATTAATTCGACGTAGTTTTTTCCTAAAGGGTTACTGGTTTTCTTTCAAAGGGATCTTGTGCTGGATGATTTCTGTATCGTAATATTTTAAGTCTTGATAACTCTAGGCAAACACATCGAAAAACTCTTTAAACAGGTCAATGTATTTCCTTTTTATGTCTAGTGACAAGGACCTAGCTAATTTAATCATTTTAGGCTGATCCTCGGTGCCTATGTTGCATTCCTTGACCTCAAAATTTATGTATTCTACAGTGGCTTTATTTGCTACATCATTAAAGTCAAACAGGTCTTCTAAAGGTGCTAACCCCCAAGGTATGTTTTTGTCCTTTGACAACAATACCTCAATGTCTTCGTTTTCTGTGTCCTGGTATTGTTCAGTATGAGTTCCAAGTTTTTTAGTTGACATGTTGATTTTTACAGGATTACATGGTTTTTCTTCTTCAGGGGGCTTTCTGTTTGGGCAATTTTCATTGGATCTAGAATCTGAACCAGATAATTCAAATTCATTTCTGCCAAGCAGGAAATCCTCTATCTGTTTGTCGCCCTCAAAGGCCTGTCAATATTTTTCATTATCTGGCACTGCAGGCCTATATTTTGTTTGAGTTGTACTCTCTTTGGTTTCAAATGGCGTTACACCTGTTCTAGATGCAAAGGCTAAATTGTGGGCGGCAATATTTCTTTTTCTTGGAACAAAAATCAATTTGGACTCCTCAAAAGTTTTTAAAAGGTCCATGACATTGTTTCGGTAAGCTCTAAGTCTGGGATGATTTGCGTTATATTCCCCATTGACTTGCTTTATGACTAGTTATGAATCCCCATACACATTAATTCTTGTGGCTCCTAAATTTTTTAATAGATGTAAGCCTAAGAGAAGGGATTCATATTTTGCTATATTATTGGAACACT
Organism: Pinus albicaulis; assembly: GCA_034641835.2. Lineage (NCBI taxonomy): Eukaryota > Viridiplantae > Streptophyta > Pinopsida > Pinales > Pinaceae > Pinus > Pinus albicaulis. Next base: position 758,220,843 of record CM076571.1, on the reverse strand, counting down.
GAAAGTTTAATTTGCAGGAAATGCTTTCTGTGTGGTTGTTTTCAGTGTTGGTAATCTAGACACCTGCACCAGCATTATTTTTAGTGCATGACCCATCAAAATACATACTCCACAGAGGACCATTTTCGGTTTCGTCTTGGTTATTATCTTCTTCAACCAACGTGCTAATGGGTTGTTGTGAAATCTCGGCACTTAGTTGTATTTGTTTTGATTCCTTAAGATTTTCATGGAGTTGAACATGAGGGGTAGTCTGTTGTTTATCATCTTGGCTTTGTTCACTCTGGTCTATTGTTTCAACACACTGTTCAGAAGTTTCTCTCTTGTTTTCTTCCAAATCTAGAACTGCATTTATTTCTAGATTTTGGGTCTCTAACTGTTTCGCTGAGTCGTCGTCTTCTAGATCTGGCTTATTTGTGGATTCATTATTGTAAAAGATAAACGAATCTAGGTCAGTATGGACAGAATAAATGGGATAATTTTCAGGATTTTCTGGGCTACTGACCATGAATTTCATGTGTGACTCTCTGTACAATCTTCTGAGCTGGTTAAAAACAGGGATAGTGGCATATGTCCCATCCATCTGTATGGTACCTTGCAGCTTGGCGCCCCATGATCTTGACAACAACATGCCATAATTAGGAGGCACATCAGCCACCACAACATCCATCACCATGCACTTGGCTGGGATTTGGGTCAAACTCACACAAAGGTCTTTGATCAGGCCTAGGCACTTCACTCTATTAGAATCAAAAGAATATAAATCCTTGTAAGGTCTGGTTATTCCTAATCCTAGCCTTTCCATTATCACCTTTGGCATAAGGTTGTGCGAGGCTCCAGAGTCATGCATAGCATTATGCAGGATCTTGTCATGAACATTTAAACTCACATAAAAGGGAGGTACAGGTCCCTCTTGATATATACCTTCAATCTTAGGACCAAAAATGAGCTCTGGCTGGTCATCATTAAGATTGATTGTGTCAGTATTATCCTCAATATTTAAAGCCTTCAAAATTTGGGTCCTATATACATTCTAGACAGCTAACTTAGTCAGGGGAACAGAGATTCTGATCTTTGAAATTTCCTGCTCTAGGCTGAAAGGAATCTGGTTCTTCGATGAACTTGTCTTAGCCTTACTAGCTGCCAGTCTATTAGCAACATCAGCTTGCTGATTTGTTCTACTCGTTTTTGAAAAAATGGTCTTAACAGGAGTACTAGCTAAAGTGGTAGTACTAATAATGTCCGCACTCTGTTTTTCATTGTTTTGAGTGTCTTTCTCTCTTTCTCTATCAGAATTCACAGCTACTATTTTATCCTTTTTTTTGACATTTTTAGGCTTGGTTGTAGTGTTGTTTTGCGAAGATATGTCAGAGGTTTTGGTGTTGGGATTTTGTTGACTGGTTTTGCTTCTAAGGTCATATTCTTTTTGAGATTCTATGATGACATTTTCCATGTCTTGAAAATAACTTTCACTATCATCTTTGTTGTCATCATAAGGGGTATGAAAACCTTGTTTCCTATCATAATGAATCTCAAAGTCATCATTATCTACTCCCAACATGTTGATATCGTCTTCCTCTGTTATCTCATCTGTTTCCTCAACCTCACTTATATAGTTTTGATGAAAGGGAGGAGTGATTTGTTTATCATCTTCCCTAGGTCTGTTTGGAGGTTGGTTCCTTCTAAAATTCCGATTCTGGTTCTAGTTTTTGTTTTGAGGAGCAGTTTGGTTTTGACTTTCTTGTGCTCTCTCAAGGATGCTCATTTTCTTCATCATCTCCTCCATCATTCTTTCCATCTTTGAGTTGGAAGTAGAAGGTGCATTTTCCTCTCTAAAGGACACTCTCTTTTCAATTTTCATTCTTGCTCTCTTCTCCATCAAGTTGACTTCCACAGAAAGAGCACCCTTTTGCATATCTTCAAGAGTTGCAAAATCTCTCTCTCTCAGCTGATAGGCCATCTCAGGGTCAAACCCTTCAGGAAACTTGTTTAAAGTTGAGCCTTGTGGAGGTTTTAGTTCTGGGGAAAGTGCATTATACACACTATTGAATCTCATGCAATAAGCTTGCACACTTTCCCCAATGTCTCTATGGAGATTCTTATAGTCAGAAAGGACTTGGAGAGGGTTTTTCTTTACTTCCCATTTGTTTAAGAATGTTTGATGGAAGGCTTGGAGATCAAATATACTATGGGGGGTTAAGCCTTTGAGCCATTTTCTTGCTTCTCCCCCTAAGCTCTGAGAAAATAATCTAAGCTTGATAGAATCATTATCAATTTCATTTCTGTCAAAGTAGTCATTAATCTTATCCACATGTTGTGATGCGGTTGTAGCATTACTAGCATCATATAATGGAATTTTGGACTGATAGTCCTGTGGAAGATTTACTAATGGTACAGGAAGGACTAAGGGAGCATACCATGCTGCCATGATATGTGGTGGGGGTGGATTCACAAGAGGGACAGTGGGCTGAAGTGGAGTGGTTTGAAAAGTGGATGTAGGGTGAGAAGAAATGAATGGACCAGGAACAGATTGCTGAGTTGATCTTGGATGAGAGACACCTAAGTTGTGAAGAAAATGTAAATCGGGAGGTGTGGTTTCTCTACTACCAGGATGTACACTTATTTCAGGAGAAGAAAGTGAAGGCTCAGAATCTAACTGATTTAAATCACCAAGAGACCTAGTTCTAAATGGATTTACTAAGTCAGCTTGTGATTGTTGTAGAGCTGAAAGATCTTCAGGGACTGAATTAGACCTCAAGGGTGATCTGAAAATAGTTGATAATTTAATCTTAGGAGACCTCCTAAGGATACTTTCTGGATTGTCAACTATCTCAGGTGGATCGGGGTCAGGATGGGCTCTATTGTGAATCTTTCTAGGAGCCACTATGCTGTGTTTTTTAGACCCAAATAAACAAGAAAAGTTCAACCAAGTATGACGGTATTTGAGAGGTTAAATAACCTGTTTATACAAATTTTAATCCTGCAGTCCTTTAACTGAGTTTGAATGAGATTACAATGACAAGGATTCTTCCCAGTGGAGTCTTAAGGTCTATTAAGGATGGTGGAGTCGCCAAGTGGAATTTTTTAGCTCTTTTGGAGGTAAAAGGTTTAATGGTCCACTACCATGTTAATTTGCAATCAATCTGAAACATTTTGGGTTCTCTAAGTTTTTGTGGTTGTATGGAAAACTTAAAGAGTTTATAAAGGCTAGCCAAGCAACTATGAACTCAAAAGGTCCCCAGCGGAGTTTCCATTATGTTAGCACCCTGTAATTAGCAAGATTAGAAAAATTCCAACTACAGGGAGAACATCAAACCGCTTTGGGATTCAAGGATCTAGCCCTCCTGAATCCATAGAGGGATCTCTCTATGAATGAGTTTAAAGATGTGATCTTTAAAAGCTGAAATTGTGATATTAGGCTAGGTATGAAGAGCATGGGTTTTGTTTTGTTTGTTTTGGTTGGGCGAAGACATGGTGAAGGTGAAGACAGTTCAAAATGAAGGGAGAAGATGTCTGCAAGTGAAGGAATGATTCAGCTGACAGAAAAGGCAAAGACAGTTTTAACCCATTGGGCTATGGAGTCATAGGAGGATTTTAATTGGACAACAAGGTTCAAGAAGGATCCATGGGGCAAGTTACTTATGTCAAAGGATCTCTTAAGGTGATTTATGGAATGAAACAGATGGGAAATGGAGAATAAAACAAATGAATAAAACAATGAACAACCTAAGATCAAGTAAATGCTTTAAAACTATCTTGCTTTGGCATGTTCATAGAGAAAACCAAACTTAAAAGTATTCTAAGATCAGGTTAGTGCTTTTAAACTACCCTGCATTGAAGTACTTTCAGTTAAAAACATTTTTAAAACAATTAGGATAGCTTAAGATCAGGTGAGTGCTTCTAAACCATGCTGCTTCAGCATATTCAATAAGAAAACCACAAATAACAGTCACAAAAAGCCATTTAGATCAGGCAAGTGCTTTGAAACCAACCTGATTCAATATACTCTAAGGGAAACACAGAAAGGACTCGTTTGAAAGAGAAATCTAGATCAGGAAAGCACTTTTAAACTAACATACATTAATATACTCTTCAAAGATAACATTCAAATTGAGAAAACATAGTAAATAAAGCTTTCAGTAAGAGCAGGGTAATGTTCAGAGTAAATCCTAGCTCTACGTTTGCTGCTCTTTATTAGAGGAAATGGACAGAGTGAAAACATTAAAGAAAATAAAAATTGACAGTGAGGAAGACATCACCATTAACACAAATCAGGATCCCATGAATCAACAACTTGTATTGATGTTCAAACCAGTTACAATCAGCAAGCCCGGTGGGTCTCTACAACTTCAAAATTCTCATATCAGCTTACTTATCTTCAAATTTGCACACAGGGCATCAGTAGCTTCAGAGAACTATTACATGCATTCAGAGGTCTAGAGACCAACATTTTCTCACCTTCTACAGAGGTATTTATAGAAGAATGAGGAGGTGGAATTTGAAGAAAAAATCTGCTGGATCAATTAATGCAGATTGATGACTCTTCGGCCCTTGAGGGCCTCGATGAAGAAATCTACAGGTGTTTATCAGCATTAATTGATTTATACTAAGGATTAAGCTCATTGGGGAGATTTTGTTGACTTTGGAGGCTCGGTATCATGTTGAAGTAACCCTGTTGCTGCTTCCCGAGGTCTAATGATCAAAAGATTAGCTTCTGGGCTGTTCTTTAATCTTTAAAATAGTTTTGCCGACAATTTAGAGATAAGATATTAGATTTGTATTTAATTGTTCAACTGCCTTTGATTTCTGTGAGACTGCAGGTGCCTTTAGGAGCTGGAGAGGGTTCAATTAGCCTCTACTTAAGGCAGTGGAAGCTTTCTTGAATCGACAGTTGTCTTCGTCTTTTTCTGAAAACACCTTTAATTCCATTTAGTTTAGTGTTTTCGATCTTCTGCTCTAGTAAAATGGATACTCTTTATCTGTGAAAAAACCGAGTGTCTTGTTGATGTGCAGGCGGTGCGGGGCTCGTATGGCATCACTACCTTATGAAATGATGACGAAACGTCGAATCCGACCCCTGCGAATGGTTTCCATTGATGAATCAATGGCATGGGAAACGTCTTTCCCGGCCTTTGGCCTTTCTTTCGAAACTATGGAAAACCATTTGAACCTGCAAAAATCAGAACCAATTGATAAATCCTGCTTTTTTTGGGTTTACTACTTCAAAAGTGTGGGATGAGAGTAGAACCGTTGGATGGCATCATCCAACGGTGGAGATTAGCCGAAAGGAGGTTAAAAAAGGAGCGGAAGGAAGAATTTGAACAGAACCGTTGATCGCGCGATAATCAACGATGGAGATAGGTTTTGAAAACCCTTTGGTAGAGGCGGAGGGCGATGAAATAATGCAGCAGTGATCTGGGACCGTCCGATCTAGACACGTGGACGGTCTAGATCTAATCGGAGGATCGCAATCGGCGGGGTGAAACAAAGGATGCGATGGAAATTGCCGATGCAATTGCGCGATCGGGGAGGCCAGTACGATCAAGCGATGATCGTTGATCTGAGGATCAGATCAACGGCGGGGAGTGAATCTTAGGGATGGGCGATCGGGGGGACAAACGAAAGTATGTGATTAGAAACTTGCAATTGAAACTTTACGATTTTGCGCGGGCCGTTGATCAGCTTTAGATCAACGGTCGATATATTTTCAACTCTGTACCGGAAGAAAAACCTTTACACTTTATGAAAAACCCAAAGTTTTAATATAAACAAAGGTTTTTTAATGGATCGGGGGCGGAAGGAATATATATAAAAGGTCTGGCGTCCGATTGCGGGGCCTTGGGATGTATGAAACGTGATAAGCTCGGGGCTTAATAAAACAAAGGTCAATCGCAATCGGAGCCTCGGGCCTGGTCCTTTTAATCTACCCATTGGAAAGTTTGCGATGTGATTCAGTGCTTGGGACTTTTAACTTTGGTTCCAGGCATAAGTCATATGAGTAAAGTCGGGGGGACGGGGTTTATATATATGACCCAATCGCATCGGAACTTTGTTGCGGGTCTTTTTGATCAACCCATTGAACTATTTAACACGTGATTCAAAATTTTTAAACCAAAACTTTGGAAAAGTGGGTTTTGGCTTTTTACAAAGAAAAATAACGATCGGGAATGAAATATTTACAAGGTTTTAAGCGCTAGGTCGGGCCCACGTTAAATATGAAAAATAACAATGCGATCAGGGTTTTTTAAACAAAAAAAGGGTAATTGCATCGGAACTTTTGGATGATGGCAAAAGACTTGCACACTTTGAATTATTGCGATGCGATAAGCACCGTGAGGGGCTTAGCACGCAGTTCCAGGGCGAAGGCATGTGGGGGAAGTGGTTAGGACTTAGCCTCAAGGGGCTTAAGACCATAGGAATAAAAATTTGTTTTTTATGAAATTTTCAGAGTTTTTAATGGATTTTGAAGGTTTCAGAAAAGCTAAAGAGTGAGTCTTTAACCTTATAAAAGTGATTTTCATGCGGGGAAGAGGAGGAATCATGAAAACAAAGGGGATTTTATGGAGAAAAAAGGGGAGCAAATGAAGGTAAGTTTGGAAGAGGGGAAGGGGAGAGAAGGGGGATATTGCAGCAGTCTTTCTCATGAAATTTTTAGCAGAATTTCTGAGTTTCTGAAGGGAAATAATAGCGAAGATTTTCAGAAAAGAGCATGAGATCTTCCGGAGGCTTCAAGAGATAACAATTTGACAATAAAACTACCTCTTGAGGACTAAACAATGTTTTGGCCACCTTTTGATAGAAAAATCTTTATAGGTGGCCAATAGATGCAATCATCTCGGTCCAATCTCAAACAGACTGGTTAGACTAGCCAATAGCCCTGCCCTCCATAGCCTGCTCCTAGTACTTCGAATCAGCCTTAAAGACCCCCTCCTACAGGCCCCTCTTCTGCATCTAGTGTCCATGATCCTATCTACCCTTCTGGAATGATTCCCCCTAGCCTTAACCATCTCGGAGTTGTCCCACCTAGCCATTACCCCTCCAGTCAGATACCATTTCTTGCTCCCCCTCCTGGAGTATTTTCGGTACCTGTTATGTCTACCTTGTCTCTTCCTAGCATGACCCTGGGGATCCTAGTGTGGTACATTGATCCCCCATCCAGTATCCCTCCTGGTCAACCCAAACCTTATACAGGTTTGACCCCAGTCCAACCGGTCGCCATGACCCCTCCCTTCGCTTTTATGCCCCAACCACCTCAACAAGAGCCTAATCCTATTGTTAAAGCTTCAGGTGAGGGGGAAAAGCCCGCAAAAAGGCACCTAAACTTAAGGCTACCCAGACAACCCTTGATCCTCCTCAATCTCCAAAGCATACCCCCCTCGTGTGCTTTGTGTGATGTTTTCGGTCATGCCACCCATAATTATTCTGAATTTCCTTGTATCAAGCCCATGGTTAATGTCATGTTTCCTGAGTCTAAGGTCCCTGAAGCATCTGTTTCTTCCACGAATATAGCCAAGAACCCCAAGACGTGCACACCAACCAACCTTGTGCTTTGTGTGATCTCCATGGCCATTATACCCACCTCTGTCCCTACCTCAAAGACTACCGCACCTCCTTGGAAGTAGTCCACCAGTACGAGACCGACCACCATGCGTCCACCTCCGCTTTACTTGCTCGTTATGCCATAGGTGAGCCAGGGACACATCCAATCCATTGACTTTCCCCCTCCCGATGTTGAGATGACGGAGCCTTTGGCCACTATCCTCTACCTGCCATCATCTATGAGATCCACGGTGGAAGACCCCTCCAGGACTTCCCCTTCTGTTTCGCCTAACCTCCCTTCAACGATCACCCTAGCCTCAACATCGGTGGATCCTTTATCTACTTGTTCTTCTATCACCCCCCGTGATGATGCGCATGTGAACCTTTCTTCTCATGATGATGAGTTAGGTAGCTTAGCCACATCACGTGGTCTTTCTTCCACCAGTCACCTCATCTTCTATTGCGATGACAACATTGTGGAAGTAATCACCACCCCTTACTTTATCTATCACCCGTTACATCAAACCCGTGCATTCGAACGACATACACCTTGTGGCCATTACATTTCCACCCAATGTTTCGGTAAGGGGGCACCCATATTTGAGATTCCAGGAGAAGCAATTCTCCACAACCCTCCAGTGTAGCTGGTCATGTCGACTCTAGTACCATTATTCTTCCCCATTTAGAAGAACCTCTAGAGTCCCATATCACTTCAGATCACTCTAGGGATGATCCCCCTCATCATTCCTTCATCTTACATTAACAACTCAGTGCCTTATACATTTTTGTTGACCAACCTCTATATTTTCTCAGTGAGCACCAGTTCATTATCTCCAAATACACTCTTTGATATACTAACACCATATATGGCGCTCCATAAACACCTCTGCGCTAGGGGCATCCTTTCCACCACTACATACTAGATCATTCTCCTCCATCACATATGCTTGGGGGTAGTATCCCATGCTTGGGGGCATGATGGCACCCCTGGTCATCTTCTCATATGATTACCATAAGTATCAACCTAGACCCCATCAATATAGTTATGGTCGATTTTCCTCCCATTCCTTGAATAGTTTCACCTACCAACCTCTCCGGCGAGCCATATATCATAGATGTTTGATACCCTATCTTCAAATATTCTACCTTGTGTGATACCATGTTTACCAGTTGGTCCCTCTATTTTACTTGGTGGGCGGGGATGATTCTACACCTTCTCTAGTAGTTCATTTTCGTATTCTTTTCTTACCTTGATTCTTCATCAGGAACATCCTTCCAAGAAGCATTAAGGCCATCATTAGAAAAGAAAGGGATCTCCTACCCTCATTAGTGGGTTCTCAACAATTTGAGGACCCCAAACCTCACCAATGCAGTGTATACAACATGATCCTCTCGGATCTCAAACTGTAACGTCTCCAAGTCTCTCTCTCTCCAGTTGATCCTCAAATCTGCCACATCTACACAAAACCATCATGTTTGTCAGTGTACAAAAAGGAAAGACTGCAACATAACCATAAAATCCTAGCTCTTAGCCAAAAAGTAGCACCAAAATCCCTCTCTCTGATAGGTCGCACTTTTTAGGCCATTCCTAGGATAGGTCACAGTTTTCTGCCCAAAACCTGTTACCTAGGTCACAGAAAATGCCCCAAAAAGTGTGACCCGGTTGTGAAGAAGAGTAAGGGCTTGTTCTTGAGATATGGGTGCTTGAATTGAAATTTTAATCCACTAAATTGAAAGAGTATGGTTAGGCCTCTTACCTGCAACTGATGGATCTCGATTCCAACGTTCAGTTTGTCCGCTACGATCGCTGCAATATTTAGGGCCTTTTATGCTCTCTACATTCACCACAGCTACACTTGCAAATGAATCACATTAGAGGGAAAATGCATAATTAAAAGAGAAACCCCAAATTTTAATTTCGCCAGCTACAACCAAACCGCAACTTGGTTTGATAAACCATCCACGCCGTTGGAAATATCTCACCGAGATCTCAAATGGTTATCCTTTCATTTTTGGTGATTTGATACTTCACCCAGACACATTTTTTTCAAGAAGGGTCACTTCACCACTCCTCAAAATAGAATTTCTTCACTTGAAACACTTGTACTTGGGGTACCTCCTTGCCTTCATACTTTTTCATGCTCGTGTTAATTTTCTTCATGAGTAACCATCTTGTACTCTTATTTTTATGGTACCCACCGAGCTTGTTTTGTGTGGCAACATCATCAAGTCGCCCTTGTTTAGAGAATCTACGTTGAGTAATCATTGCATCCATGGAGTCTGTCCCAAGTCCCTTTGTATCCCACCATATTCCTCCATCCTTCACTGCTTTATTCCTCTCTCGTGTCACACATTTTGGCCTTCAGTCAAACTGGCCCCTATCCCCTCCAGAGTTGAGTCAGTAGCTTCCAAGTCATCCATGCCCTTTATGCTCTAACAAGGGAAGTCGTCAGCCCGCTACTCAGTACCCCCCATTCCACCATCATCCCTAGTGTCAGTCTATCATTCACTCTACTATTATCCCTTGTGCTTTAGTTGACGGTCCTTATTGCCTCATCTATGGAAAACCTCCTTATGTCGGCATCAGCTTATTCATTCCAGAAGACAGTTCTAGAGGGCGATGTACCTTGATTCCAACTTCCACTTTTGTTCAGTGACTTGGATCAGGAAAAGGGACCCTTTATTGCCCTTTGAATTGATTGTTTCTCAGTTACAACTCCTTATGGCATGATCAAGATCTGTATACTCAATGGTTCAGTGATGCAATATATTGTACTAGTGGTTCCCAGGTATGTGTGAGATGTTTTAGACCTCATGAGGGGGTGGCCCTTCAGGTATCCCCCCACATGATCAGATGACTTCTCTACTACAACCTTGGATGCAGCTCCATAGATTTTATGGTTCCAGCCTCAACCACTTGCATCGCCTCTTTAGTTTTCATGTATCATTCAAATTTTCAGAGCCCTTCCTATTTTACAGGGCCTCTTTGGTTGTACTTATATCTCATGTACTTAGATATTATTGTATAAGTCCTAGTTGTTGTCCCAAGCACAGTATGTATATGGGATCCATTATCATTTTTTTTTTGGCCCATGTTTATGGGAGCATGTACTATATAGTTCAATCCCTTGTTTTTTGGATGCATTATTATTCTTTGTACTATGTTATCTCGGTGGGCATAGTTATTCCTCCCCCGCCTCATATAGAGCAGGTAATCACTCATAAAAGAGACTTGTCACACCTGTAAGTCTCGCCCCCTCAGGGCCTTTTCCTCTCGCGCTTTATTCTACCTTATATTTCTCTCTCTCTGACTCCCCCTTCGGTGTCTAGTGATTGAGTTCTTACAATGTACTTCGGTCATACGATTAGCTCCTAACACTCGCACGTTGGGGGGCAATCTGTTACACCTTTTTTTGGTCATCTAACCTGTTACTATTAGATGGACTGAGTACACCATGTAAGATCAATTCTACCATAGTAAAAAAAAATTAAGTATGAAAAATAACTATAATCCATAATTTATTAAGTTGTTTCTGGTCTAAACAGGAAACCTCATCAGGAATAATTGAATTAATCTTTATTTGTTTGATTTTCTTCAAGGGATAAATTAATTAAACCACAGGTTAATTAATATTCCTGGTCACATTTAACCCAAAACAGGAAAATTAATTAGATAAATAATGATTTATCTTATTATTTTATAGGAATAATTATTTAAAACATTATTTAAATAATATTGCTTCTTAAATTTGACTAAATCATTTATAAATAATTGAATAAATCACTATTTATTTAATTATTACTCAACCACATTCTTAAAATAATAAATAAATCATTTATTTATTTATTATTTCTAAATAAACGGATTTGACCAAATTCAAATTCTTTTTCCCTCCAACAAAAATAATAAAATATTTCATAAAAGTTGGATCTAGATTTGGTTAATGATATTTTAATTATGTACCAATATCTAGACTAACTAAATATTTTGTTATAAACAGAAGTGTTTTTCCATTCATTCACTACCTTTTGTTGCCTAAAGATCACTCTAGATCTATACTTTTGGGTTGACTTTGATCCTCCATCATTGTCATATTTTTCTACTTTTTGCTTGTGAGCTCCCCTTGAGTTCCATTTTTTGTCTGGGTCTTTTGAACCATCAAGAGAGAGAGATCTTAGATCTGAAGCACTGAGGACATATAAGAACCCATCCTATTGAGGGGGACTGGTATCACCTTTCTATGTTCCCTTCCCAAGTGTCATAATACAAAAATTCTTTAAAAATTATTGTCTTGTTCATTGGATGCATGGAGCAACTCTTGCTTATTATTTGTTGTTTAAATAGTATGCCTCAAATAGGAATGTAAACCTCCTATTTATTTCAAGAGTGTAACTTGAGGATTCAAGTTTACTCCTAACAAAAAAGCCCTCTTTCTAAACGCCTGTGTGTACTCTTGAACAATTTCGCCTTTAAGCTACCTAAAGTTTTGCCAACTCATAATTGCTTTTTGCATATAGGCTAATGGATAAAACTGTCTTTTAATGGAGTCTTTCATTTTGGGATCTGAAATTGATTGCTAGTTATTGTTGTGCTAGTATCATTTCATGATATAAAATTCTATTTTCTTTAGTTTTCTTATTCATAAAGAGTTTATCCATGAGCATGTGATTGTCAATTCAATTTACTTGGTAAAATTTAGTGTTTGTCATAAAATTACAAGCATAATTTTAAATGACTATACATCAACAAATATAAAAACAACAAACACACATAACAGAGCTCAATACAAATAATTTTTATTGAAGGAGTTCACCCCTCCTGGGCTACACCTGCTTGGTCCAGCTTCATAGTGTGGGCCTTTGTATTAGCTTCAAGTGTGCTCAAATTTCTGTTACAACATTCAAATGCTATTGGAACCTATTCTAATGAGTTTAAAACATAAAAATATACCAAAAATGGTTATTTGTTTGCTCAATTTGGATTTTGGATGCTCTGGAAATGCCTCCAACAGCTGGTGGCCCTGGGCTTCAAAAATATTCAAATGGACAAAAACACTTGTTTATGACCTTTTCCGCCTTTACAACTTGCTTCATTGAGTTCATAGCATGTAAATTAGTGAATAATGCCTCTTTCTAAGCTCTGTTTGGGTGCAAATTGCCTCAGTTATGGAAAACATTGTATTTCCCCAATTTCTCCTCCATTTTTGGAAGGCTACTAGTTAAATTTCTAAAAATAGTCATTCCACCAAGTATGGCGCACTCCCCTAAATTTCTACAAGATTAATGGTACTTATTAAGTGATAAGCACGCTTTAGCAATAAGATAAGTGCAGGTTTTAGTTTTAAACGCATTTAGCATTAATTGACATTACATGTGAAATAACGTATAAATTAAATTAATCCAATTCAAATCTCGGCCGATTTGTAGGGTTAAGCCGATGGTTCTCAGCGTGTGACCACATGGGAGGGGGTTGGATCACGGGGCTAGCCCCCTCCAGACCCCCATTAGTTGGAATGTTAATCTTTAAGATGCGACAGTGAACTTAGTGGTTAAGAACCATAGTGGTAGGGGAGACAACAAAGCGTCTGGTTATCGGGCAGTAGGTCAGGGGTTCGACCCCGACCCTGACCATAAATTTTGTTTAAAGTTATAAGTATTTCCACTACCAATTTTAGAGTCAGTCCGCCAATGTTGAGCTCCTCAATAGTTAGTGTAAACTCCGCCAAGTTTGGATGCGTCCGTCAGTTGGTTTAAAACCATTGGTTATAAAATATATATGTTGTGTTGGTGATCTGTAATTTTAGCAGATTAGTGAGACTAAAACTGCAGAAACAACATCGTTTCAACCAAATTTGGGATTCTAGAATCTAGCCCTCCTGAATCCGGAGAGGGATCTCTCCAATAAGTGCAAAGATGGATTTTTCTTTGAATTTTGAGGTGATAATATTAGGCTAGTTATGAAGGCCAAGGGTTTGTTTTTGTCTTTGGATGGTTGAGCATGATTACTGCTTTGAGGAGAAAGTTCTAAATGCGAAAATTTTCAAAGGTGAGAAGTTGCAAGTGAATAGAACAGCTTTGGCTAAAAGATAGATATAACACTGGTTTTTAGTCCATTGGGCTATGGAGTCATATCTGGGCTTTAATTGAGCAACAACATCAAGAGTGATCCAAGGGGAAATTCATCTATATCACAAGATTATTGAGATTAAAATGATGGAATGGGAACAATAAAGTGTTGGAGGGGTGGAAACTGATAATAATTTCTCAGAGGATTTATATTCAGTCCAAACAAGAAAAGCCTCTTAAGTAACTATTTAAAACAACCAAGTGCAGGGCTAACCATTGACTTCTTGGGAAAGTTTGTATTAAAGCAGCTTAATTGACAAACAATCCAGTAATCCACATAATTACCTTTAGAAAGTATGAAAACACATAAGAGAAACAAAGTGTAACTTAAGATCAGATAAAGTACTTTTAAACCTACTCTGCTTTCAGTCAACACCAAGGGGAACTTTCATAATCTGCTTTTGGAGAAAAACTAGGACCAGGGCACACCATATCTTCCATAGTCATCTTTAATAAGCACATTAAGGAAAATAACTTTCAAGAACAATGTTTAAGGCAAACAATAGGACGAGGGAACTCCAACATTCCTAACTTCTTAACTGTATTAAATCATTCTTAAATAAACAAATTTGAGGAAAACATTAAGATAAAGATTTTCAGTCAGAGAAGGTTACTGATATACAATAGGTCCTAACTCTATAATTGTTGTTCTTTATTAGAGAATAGTGAAAAATATGACATACATAGAAGGAAAACAATAACAAAGAGAGGTGCACTTCACCGATGATATAGACCAGGATCCCAAGAAACAGCTTTTATATTGATGTCAAACCAATTACAGTCTTCAAGTCTAATGCTTCCGTTCAGCAATCATCTTCACTATTCAGCCTAACTAATCTATCACAAGCAGAGCTCCAAGGGCTAGTGAAAACTATTTACAATCAGAAGCCTTCAGCTCAGTTATATTACAATGTTCAGCAATCAACAATCAACAACCAACAGTTTCTCATCTTCTATTGAGGTATTTATAGAAGAATGAGGAGGTGAGATCCAGCAAAAGATCTCAAGGAAAATTAATAAAGATTCAAGACTTCTCAGCCTTTTGAGAGACTCGATGAAGGAGTTTACAGGTGGAACACTGTATTAACTGTTTTACATTTATGAATTAAGCTCGGTGGGAGCTTTATTTGACTTTGAGGCTCTATGTGCTGTGTGGACTCTAACTCCACATATATTTTCTGCATCGATTTCCTTGTAGAAGTAACTCCCTGGCTGTGCTGAGGAAAAATCTGATCTTCTTCAATAACTTCGGCCTCTGTTTGAATGGTTTGAGGCAACAGGTGGCTTTTATGGTAGCTGAGGAATCAATTCGCCTCATTTGAAGCGGTGGAAGCCTTTTCTGTCAGTGAAACACTTATGATTTTCTATTGACTGTGCTTTAATCCAGGGAATTAGGCTTTTGATAATCATTCTTAGCCGTAATTCCCCAGATCTATCTTTAATCTTCATATGTTGTGCTTTGTCTTCAAACTTATACTCTTTTAACTATTTTTTGAATAAAACAGTGTCTTGTTGATGTGCAGGGCCGCACAGGCCTTTTTACGTGTTACAAACGCTCATGAAACATTGATAAATCATTGAATTTCACCCTGTGAATGGTTCTCTTTTAAGGACTAAAGGCACGGGAATCGTCATCCCCGACCCCTGGCCTTTCTTCAATATAACAGTGGAAAACCATTAACAAAACCTGCAAAACACAGAAATAATTAAGAAATCCTTCATTTTTGGGTTAAACTGCTTAGAAGGCGGGGAAGGAGCGTAGCCATTGGATGGCATCATCCAACAGTTGGGGTTGATTGGGAGAGATCATAGAATGGGCGGAAGAAGATTAAATCTGAGCCGTCGATCGCGCAAAGATCGATGGTCGGGAGCAAAGGGGAAAGTCAAAAAGGGAGAATCTTTGACCGAGCAACCGAATCAGGGAGATGAAATGTGGATCATCGATCTGCAGATCAGATCGACGGTGGAAAATGTTTTAACGCTGCGCCTGGACCACGTTAAGTGTCGGGCATCTGAGTTAACTATCGTGCATCTTCGGCGAGTGATAGTCGTTGGATGGCCCGCCCCAGATTGGACGGTCCACGGCAATATCGCTGGGCATCTGTGTCCGAACAATAATGCGCGATGGACGGTGGTTATGCGCGATGGACGACAGTTTTGAAAAAGGTACAGGGGACATGTGTTAGCCAGCGTATGGAATCGCTGCCGATTGGGAAAAAACCGCCCTCCCCCAAAGGCGGTGCGATAGATACCACGCGGTTTTGGGGCAACGACGCATGGCTGGCGAGGTTCACCGGGTTTGATAGGCTCCACACCGTCAGATCTGCAGATTAGATCGATGGTGTAGATTTATTGAGAAAATGCTCCGGAGGAGAATTTTATAAAATAACATAAAACCAAAATTTTACAAATAACAAAGGTTTTTTATGTTTTGGATGGGATATATAAAAGGGTCGGGCGCCCGATTGCGGGGCCATTGGGCGCATGGAGAATGACATGACTGGGGGGTTAAAAGGGAAGGGCTTATTGCATATCGAAACTTTGGTTCCGGGCTTTTCAATCAACCCATTGCATTTTCTGCGATTGCGATTGCGCGATCGGCTCTTTTCAATCAACCCATTTATATTAACACGTGACTTTGGTTTTTAGACCAAAACTTTGGAAAAGTGGGTTTTCGGATTTTACAAAGGAAAAAGCGGATCGGGAAAGGATTTAAATGGTTTTAAGCGCGGAGGTGGGCCCACAAGATATATATAAAATAGTTGATGCGATCGAGAGTTTTATAATACAAAGGCTGATCGCATTGCAAGTTTTAAACACAGAAAAAACTTGCGCTATTGGATTTTTGCGATGCGATTAGCGCTCGGGGTTTTTAAACACAAAAAGGCTATCACATCGGAACTTTGGATGATAGCAAAATAATTGCACACTTTGGATTTGTGCGATGCGATAAGCGCCGAAAGGTTTTGGCATTTGGTTTTAACGCATGGGCATGTGGGGGGAAGTGGTTAGGACTTAGCCCAAAGGGGCTTAAGTCTATAGTAAAGACTTGTATTTTTTAGGAATTTTTCATAGTTTTCAATGGAATGGGGGGTTTCGAAATAGTTAAAAAATGAGTTTTTAACTTATAAAAGTGATTTTCATGAAGGGAAGAAGAGAAATCATGAAAACAAAGGAGTTTTTATGGAGAAAAAGGGGAGCAAATGAAAGTTAGTTTTGAAAGAGGGGGAAAGGAAAAATGGTGGTTTTGCAGCAGTTTTTCACTTGGAATCAGCATAATTTTCTGAGTATAAAATGGAAATAGTAAATGAAGATTTTGGACAGAGGCATGAGGCCTTTTAAAGAGCTTTCAAGAGCCAACAATTTTTAGTGATAAAATTTGTCCCTTGGAGGCTCAAAAAGTCTTAGCCACCTTTTGCTCTAATCAAATATTATAGGTGGCTAACAGTGGCTCCACTTGGGGATGATGCCTTCTTGAAGGCATCAAGAACTTCAGACCTGCATTGTTTGGGAGGTTGATCAGTTGCCTCATTCTTTGATCTCTAGGAGGCTAACCTGTGCCTGATCCATTGGGCTGCCGTTCTTTTGGTAGGATTATTTTGCTCTGAAAACTTTTTAGCAGCCATGAAAACAATGGCTTTTCATCAACACAAAATTTCTACCTACCCAATCCTACTGATCTAACATTTTTTCTTCATTAGAGTTCACTTGGATTGGAAAACTCTATTCACAACATTTTATTCTTTTGAAAGCAGGAAATCTAATCTATTTCTACTCCTTATTTCTCCCTGAACTCAGATTAAATAGTTGAGTTCAGATGCTTCTCTACCTAATCTACCATCTGTTGGGATTAAACTGTCCAACAGATTTTTGTTCTCTAAATTCTAAAACAGCAATTTAAAAACATACAAGTCAGGATTGATCAGTCTAACTTGATGCTGGTCTATGGCATAAAACAAGCTGCACATAGACATTTATTTTGCAGAAAATTAAATCAAAATGGAAGGCTTAAGATCTGACAATTCAAACACTTCCTTCACTCTTCTACAGCTCTGTTTTGACTCTTGCTTGAGCTTTTCTTTATTGTTTTATGGTCCATATTTTGAGTTAATTAGAACCAAAATTTTACATCTCTTGACTCAGAAAAATAAAATAGATTTGAGTCATCTCTCCTTTGGAAACTTAGGTTCAGATTTTGAACATGTTTGAACCTTTGATTTCTATCCTAATCTATCTACTAATAAGCCAAGATTAAAAATTTTGGCAAATCAAATTCACTATCCTATCAGCAGAAAATTTAAAGCTAATTATTCAAGATTAGGATGTTTAACTAACTAGAAGTGTGTTTTTCAGAAGTGGCATTTAAGCTTGCACACTTTCAGAATTTTTTTCTCTTTTTGGTATGGGGCTGTACCTTTATTGTTTTGTCAATCTGCCCTCTTTTCTCTTTTCATTGTTTTTGTATTTTTTATTTTTCTAACTTTGAATGCAATGGTGGATGAGATATTTGTAACGGAAAAATATAAAAAGGCTTCAAAACATGACATGGATCAAGAGAAGTAATGTTTAAGCATCCTGCCATTGATAGGACCCCCAAACAATTCTGCTCCATTCAACTCCTGCAAGAAAAATGCATTGTTACCAGCAGCTGAATGAATAGAGTAAGGGCCAAGCCATAAGTTTTCAAATTTTCCATGCTTACCCTTTTCTTCCCTCCTTGAGTCCCACTTTAAAACTTTGTCCCCAATCTTGAAATTGCTAGCCTTTGTTCTTCTGTCAAAAAAAATTTTAATGCTGTCCTGTTTCTGCAATGCTTTGTTATAAACCTCCTCTTTGGTTTGCTGAAGATGAATGGTCTGATTTATTCTTCTGATCATGTCATTTTCTTTAGTCTGCAACTCTTGAATTAACTTCATTACTGGTACACCAAGGCTGTTTGGAAAAATTACATCGGTACCATACACAAGCTGGAAAGGTGACATACCAATATATTTCTTCAAAGTTAATATGTCAGCCCAAAGTGCATGGACTAGCTTTGTATGCCAAGACTTTTTGTAGTCCTCCAACAGTTTCTTGATTATGTTCACTAAACTTTTGTTTGAGGATTCTGCAAGTCCATTACCTTGAGGGTAATAGGCCATGGAATGCCCCAATGTTATATGATATCTATGACAGAACTCAACCATCCTCTTTGATCCAAATGCTGCTGCATTATCTGTGATGATCTTGGTAGGACAGCCAAATCTGGAGAGAATGTTAGTCTCCATAAATTTTATGATAACTGAATCATTGGCCTGCCTACAAGGTATGGCTTCTATCCACTTAGTGAAATAGTCTGTGGCAGTGAGAATCCATCTATGCTGGGCAGAAGATGGTGGATGTATTTTTCCTATGAAGTCAAGTCCCCACTGTTGAAAAGGGGCTTCAATAGTGATTGGATGCAGAGGCAGGGGTAGCAGTTTTCTCTTGCCTTCAAACAGTTGGCATTTATGGCAAGCAATGATCATCTTGTGTATATCAGGAAAAAGAGTAGGCCAATAGAAACCAGCCCTCAAAATCTTGTTGGTTGTTGTCTTCCAATACAAATGACCTCCACACTCTCCTTCATGAAACTGGTACTTAACCTTCTCTGCATCAAACTCAGGAAAACATTTAAGCAATACACCACTTGCATTTTTCCAATAAAGACATTTATCAATAATGCAATAGTTCATAGCTTTCAACTTTAGAAACCTTGCCTTTGTTTTTGTCAAACCAGGAGGTGTATTCAAATTAAGCAAAACATAAACAATATCAGCATACCAAGAGGAATTCATAAAATGGTTTTCAACAATAGGTGGTGAGATCTCCTCTTGTTCATTTAAAGAATTAATCATATTAATATCAAGAACTTCAAAATTTGATTCAGCCATTAATCTAGCTAGACCTTGGCCTTTGATGAGTTTAGTGGGTTTTATCTCTAAATCATATTCAAGGATAACAACAATCCACTTACCTCTCTTACCATTTGGGTCCTGCGTTAGAATATCTTTAACAACTGAATTCGGGACGAAAGCAATGATGTGTGAGTGAAGGATGTACACCCTGAAGTCTTTCAAAGCTTTAACCAAAGCAAAAGCTTGCTTTTCCATAATGTTATACTTCAAAGGAGCATCCCTCAATGCCTTGCTAAAAAATGCAATAGGCTGCTCTTGTCCTTGTGGGTTTTTCTGTAAAAGGACAACAGTTATGGTATGTTCTGATGCAAATGAAAAAATATAAAAATCTTTTGAAAAATCAGGACTTATTAGAACTGGTGTTTTGGTTAACGCTTTTTTCACCAGTTCAAAGGATTGCTTTGCTTCCAAGGTCCATTTTACCCCTTGCTCCTTCTTTAACATGTTTGTGATATTCCTAAGGAGCTCAGCCAAATTGGGGATGAACCTTCTCAAAAAGTTGATCTTCCCAATGAAATATTGCAACTCTTTGATGTTTCAAGGATGAGAGATTTGCAATATGGCCTCAATCCTCTTTGGATCTATCTTTATACCCTCCTCTGAAATAATGTGCCCAAGAAGTTTACCTTCTTGGAGACCAAATAGTGCTTTCTTAGGGTTTAAAGATATCCCAAACTGTCTGCATTTTTTGAAAACTTTTCTTAAATGTTCTAAGTGCTCTTCATCTATTTTTGAAAACACAATAACATCATCAAGGTATATAATGATGAAGAAGTCTAGTTCTTCCGAGAATGCTATTTCCATGGCTCTTTGAAAGGTTGCTCCAGCATTCATTAGACCAAAAGGCATTTTCACATACATGAAGGTGCCCCATGGTGTAGTAAAAGTTGTCTTTAATTGATCAGCAAGGTAAACTAAGATCTGATTGTACCCTGAATAGCCATCCAGCAAAGAAATTATTCTAGACCCTACCACTCTTTGTAAAATATGGTCCATATTAGGTAAAGGGTAGTTGTCTTTTAATGAAGCTTTGTTTAAGTCTCTAAAGCCTATACAAAGCCTGATTTCCCTAGTTTTCTTCCTAACAGACACCAGATTAGATACTCACTTAGAATATCTAATAGGGAAAATAATACCAGCATCATACATTTTCATGATCTCCTTCTGAACCAAAGGTAACTGAGCAGGGTTTATTCTGCGCAGTTTCTGTTTGAATGGTTTTTGGTTTTCTTTAAGAGGGATTTTGTGCTGTATTATTTCAGTGTCATAGGACTTAAGATCTTCGTAAATCCAGGCAAAAACATCAGAAAATTATTTAAACATCTCTATGTATTTAAGTTTAATGTGAGCTGGTAAAGTTTTGGACAGTTTAATCATCTTTGGTTTAAGTTCACTACCTATATTGCACTCCTCCACTTTAGTCTCTACAGGTTCCAGTTTCGGCTTATTTTCCACATCGTTAAAATCAAACAACTCTTCTAAAGGGGCCAGACCCTTAGGCAAACTTTCATCTTTAGAGTGCAGAGTTTCTAACTCTGCATTTATTTCTGTTTCGCTTTCAAGTTTGCTAGTCAATAGGTTTATATTAGCAAGTTTAGGAGACGGTTCTTCTTCATCAAGAAAATTTTCTTCCTCGCAGTCTGTTTCATAGTCTGAGTCCGAACCGTTTAGTTCGAATTCATTTCTGAATTGTAGGAAGCCTTCTATTTGTTTGTCATTTTCAAACACCTGCCAATATTTTTCGTTTTCAGGCACGGCTGGTCTGAATTTAATCTGAGTTGTGTCGTCATATAGCGTTAGACATGTTCTAGCTGCAGAGGCCAAATTGTGGGCTGTAATATTTTCCTTTCTTGGGACGAAAATTAATTTGGACTCATCGAAAGCTTCTAAAATGTCCACAACATCATTTCGATAGGCCCTAAGTCTGGGGTGATGAGCGTTATACTCCCCATTGACTTGCCTTATGATTAATTCCGAATCCCCGTGAATTTTAATTCTCTTGGCTCCTAAATTTTTCAACAAATGTAAGCCTAAAAGAAGGGATTCATATTCCACGATGTTGTTGGAACACTGGAAATTTAATTTACAGGAAATACATTCAGTTTGGTTGTTAACAGTGTTGCAAATCCAGACACCTGCACCAGCGTTGTTCTTAGTGCATGACCCATCAAAATGCATACTCCACAGAGGGTTGTTTTCAGTTTCATCTGTTTGGTGAATGTCCTCTTTAACCACTGTGCCTTCTGATTTTTCATGATTAGCGACACTTAATTGAAATTGTTTTGACTCTTCAGATTTTTCGTTAAGTGGAGGTACATTTTCTTGAGCATCAAGGTTTAAAAGCAAAGGACACATGACTTGTAGTTCAAGACCCATATTTGGTTTGTTGTAGTTTAAAGGTTCAACAAATTGATTTGACAGTTCTGTTGTATTTACCTCCTCCTCTCTATCGGCCATTAACACTGTTAGAGTTACTTTTTCATCTAATGTTTCTTCATTAAAAAGGATAAAAGAATCAAGGCCTGTATTTACAGAATAGAGGGGAGAGTTTTGAGGTCTATCTTGACTTGTAACTGTGTATTGCATATGAGACTCCCTGTAAAGTCTTCTAGTCTGATTGAAAACAGTTTTGAGGTCTATCTTGACTTGTAACTATGTATTGCATATGAGACTCCCTGTAAAGTCTTCTAGTCTGATTGAAAACAGGGATAGTCGCATAGGTCATGTAAAGCTGCATAGTCCCCTGTAACTTAGCCCCCCAAGATCTAGATAATAACATTCCATACTTTGGGGGCACATCAGCCACAACAATATCCATGAGTAAGCATTTGGCTGGAATCTGGGCTAAGTTAACACAGAGGTCCTTGATTAATCCTAAACATTTTACTCTGCTGGAATCAAAAGAGTATAGGTCCTTGTAAGGTCTAGTGATTTCTAAACCAAGGCTCTCCATCACAGCTTTAGGCATTAAATTATGAGAAGCCCCGGAATCATGCATAGCGTTGTGAAAATTTTTGTCATAAACATTTAAACTTACGTAGAAAAGAGGAACAGGTCCCTCTTGGTATCTTCCTTCAATCTTAGGACCAAAAATAAGCTCTGGCTGGTCATCATTAAGGTTGATTGTATCTCCATTTTCCTCTATGTTCAAAGCCTTCAAAATTTGGGTCCTATATACATGTTGGACAGCTAACTCAGTCAAGGGAATAGAGATTTTGATCTTTGAAATTTCCTGCTCTAGGTTGAAAGGAATTTGACTCTTTAAAGCACTTGTCTCAGCTTTATTAGCTGTCCCTCTATCAGCAATATCAGCTTGCTGATTTGTTTTATTTACACTTGACAAAATTGTTTTCACAGGAGTACTAGCTGAAGTGTCAGTACTACTAAGGTCTGCACTCTGTTTTTCTTTGTTTTGAGTGCCTTTCTCTTTTCCTCTATCAGAATTTACAGCCGCTGTTTTATCCTTTTGTTTGAAAACTTTAGGTTTGTTTGTAGTGTTGTTTTGTGAAGATTTGTCAGAGGTTTTGGTGTTGGGGGGCTGTTTACTAGTCTTGCTTCTAAGGTCATATTCTCTTTGAGGCTCTATGATGACATTTTCCATGTCTTGATAATAACTTTCATTATCATCTCTTTTGTCATCATAAGGTGTATAAAGACCTTGTTTTCTATCATAATGAATCTCTAAGTCATCATCCTCTACCCCAAACATGTTGATATCCTCTTCTTTTGTTATGTCTTATGTTTCTTCAACCTCACTTACATAATTTTGATGAAAGGGAGGAGTGATCTGCTGATCATCTTCCCTAGGTCTGTTTGGAGGTTGGTTCCTTCTAGAATTCCGATTCTGGTTCTGGTTTCTGTTCTGAGGAGCATTTTTATTTTGACTAGCTTGTGCTCTCTTAATTATGCTCATCTCTTTCATCATCTCCTCCATCATTCTCTCCATATTTGAGTTGGAAGTAGAAGGTGTGGATTCCTGTCTAAAAGATACTCTCTTTTCAGCTTTCATCCTTGCTCTTTTCTCCATTAAATTGACTTCCACAGCAAGAGCACCCCTTTGCATATCTTCAAGAGTTGCAAAGTCTCTCTCTTTCAGCTGATAGGTCATGTCAGAGTCAAACCCTTCAGGAAACTTGTTTAAAGCTAAGCCTTGTGGAGGTTTTAGTTCTAGGGGAAGTGCATTATAGATATTGTTGAATCTAGTACAATAATCTTGTACACTTTCCCTAGGGTTTCTATGGAGGTTCTTGTAATTACAAAGGACTTGGAGAGGGTTCTTCTTCACCTCCCATTTGTTTAAAAAAGTTTAATGGAAAGCTTGGAGATCATTGATACTATGGTGGGTTAATCTTTTAAACCATTTTCTTACTTCTCCCCCCAGACTTTGAGCAAATAATCTAATTTTGACAGAATCGTCATCAATCTCATTTCTGTCAAAGTAGTCATTCATCTTATCCACATGTTGTGATGCAGTTGTAGCATTTCTAGCATCATATAATGGAATTTTGGACTGATAGTCTTGTGGAAGATTGACTAATGGTGCAGGAAGGACCAGGGGAGCATACCATGTTGCCATGATATGTGGTGGAGGTGGATTTACAAGAGGTGAATTAACAAAAGGGAAAGTGGGCTGAAATGGGGTGGTTTGGACAGTGGATGAAGGATGAAGGGATGTGGGTGGAACAACAGTAGATGGCTGAGCTAATCTTGGATGAGAGACACCTAAATTGTGAAGGAAATGCAAATCAGGAGGTGTTGTTTCTCTACTACCAAGATTTTCACTTGCTTCTAGGGATGAAAGTGAAGACTCAGAGTCTATCTGTATTACATCATCAAATGACCTAGTTATAAAGGGGTTTACTAAGTCAACTTGTGATTGTTGTAGAGCTGAAAGATTTTCAGGAACTGATTTAGCTCTCAAGGGTGATCTGAAAACAGCTGATGATTTAATCTTAGGAGACTTCCTAAGGATACTTTCTGGGTTATCAACTACTTCAGGTGGATCAAGGTCAGGATAGGCTCTAGTATGAATCTTTCTAGGAGCCACTATTCTGTGCTATTGGACCCAAATAAACAAGAAAATTTCAACCAGATATGACAATCTTTAAGAGGTTAACTAATCTGTTTACACAAATCTTAATCCTACAGTCCTCTAACTGAGTTTGAATGATGCTACAATAATGTGGGTTCTTCCCAGTGGATTCTTAAGGTCTGCTAAGGATTGTGGAGTCGCCAAGTGGAATTTTTTAGCTCCTAAGGAGGTAAAAGGTTTTATGGTCCACCACCATTTTTATTGAATACCAATCTGAAATATTTTTAGGTTTTCTGAGTTATTTTTCAGTTGTGTGGTTTTCAAGAATATCCTAACTTTGTTTCAAAACTTAGCTACAGTTATGAGACAAAGACAGTCTACTCTTATGGCTAAGCCAGCTGATTTTTCAAGGTTAGATAAAGCCTTAAGAGAATCCTAGGGTTTACCTAGTTTGTCACTGATTCAAACAAGTTTTACCATGATTACCATGACTTGGTAGTGCTTGAAAAGGCTTCTTTTTACTCTCAAGTTTTTATGAAGTGTTTAATGGAAATGCATTCCCCAGCGGAGTCACCAGAAATGTTAGTTTCTAGTGGCTCAGCTGGAAAATAGAACAATTGGCATGGAACTAGAGATTCTGAGTTCGATCCCCAGCTAAGTCGCCAGAAATGTTAGTTGTTGGTGGCTCAGCTGCAAAATAAAACAATTTTCATGGAACCAGAGATTCTGAGTTAAGATCCCCAGTGGAGTCGCCAGAAATGTTGGTGATTTGTAATTTTAGCAGATTGGTGAGACTAAAACTGCAGAAACAACATCGTTTCAACCAACTTTGGGATTCTAGGATCTAGCCCTCCTGAATCTGGAGAGGTATCTCTCCAATAAGTGCAAAGATGGATTTGTCTTTGAAGTTTGAGGTGATAATATTAGACTAGTTATGAAGACCAAGGGTTTGTTTTTGTTTTTGGATGGTTGAGCATGATTACTGCTTTGAGGAGAAAGTTCTAAATGCGAAAAGTTTCAAAGGTGAGAAGTTGCAAGTGAATAGAACAGCTTTGGCTAAAAGATAGATATAAAGCTGGTTTTTAGTCCATTGGGCTATGGAGTCATATCTGGGCTTTAATTGAGCAACAACATCAAGAGTGATCCAAGGGGCAAGTCATCTATATCACAAGATTATTGAGATTTAAATGATGGAATGGGAACAATAAAGTGTTGGAGGGGTGGAAACTGATAATAATTTCACAAGGGATTTATAGTCAGTCCAAACAAGAAAAACCTCTTAAGTAACTGTTTAAAACCAACCAAGTGCAGGGCTAACCATTGACTTCTTGGGCAAGTTTGTATTAAAGCAGCTTAATTGACAAACAATCCAGTAATCCACATAATTACCTTCAGAAAGTATGAAAACATATAAGAAAAACAAAGTGTAACTTAAGATCAGATAAAGTACTTTTAAACCTAGTCTGCTTTCAGTCAACACCAAGGGAAACTTTCAGAATCTGCTTTTGGAGAAAAACTAGGACCAGGGCACACCATATCTTCCATAGTCATCTTTAATAAGCACGCTAAGGAAAATAACTTTCAAGAACAATGTTTAAGGAA
The DNA here is from genome assembly GCA_034641835.2 of Pinus albicaulis. Lineage (NCBI taxonomy): Eukaryota > Viridiplantae > Streptophyta > Pinopsida > Pinales > Pinaceae > Pinus > Pinus albicaulis. The sequence continues at coordinate 758,194,611 of CM076571.1, read as the reverse complement.
AACAGTAGGACGAGGGAACTCCAACATTCCTAACTGCTTAACTGTATTAAATCATTCTTAAATAAACAAATTTGAGGAAAACATTAAGATAAATATTTTTAGTCAGAGAAGGTTACTGATACATAGTAGGTCCTAAATCTATAATTGTTGTTATTTATTAGAAAATAGTGAACAATATGACATACATAGAAGGAAAACAATAACAAAGAGAGGTGCACTTTACCGATGATATAGACCAGGATCCCAAGAAACAACTTTTATATTGATGTCAAACCAGTTACAATCTTCAAGTCCAATGTTTCAGTTCAACAATCATCTTCACTATTCAGCCTAACTAATCTATCACAAGCAGAGCTCCAAGGGCTAGTGAAAACTATTTACAATCAGAAGCCTTCAGCTCAGTTATATTACAATTTTCAGCAATCAACAATCAACAACCAACAATTTCTCATCTTCTACTGAGGTATTTATAGAAGAATGAGGAGGTGAGATCCAGCAAAAGATATCAACGACAATTAATACAGATTCAAGACTTCTTGGCCTTTTGAGAGGCTCGATGAAGGAGTTTACAGGTGGAACACTGTATTAATTGTTTTACATTTATGAATTAAGCTCGGTGGGAGCTTTATTTGACTTTGAGGCTCTGTGTGCTATGTGGAGTAACTCCGCAGATATTTTCTGCATTGATTTCCTTGTAGAAGTAACTCCTGGCTGTGCTGAGGCAAAATCTGATCTTCTTCAATAACTTCAACCTCTGTTTGAATGGTTTGAGGCAACAGGTGGCTTTTATGGTAGCTGAGGAATCAATTCACCTCATTTGAAGTGGTGGAAGCCTATTCTGTCAGTGAAACACTTATGATTTTCTATTGACTGTGCTTTAATCCAGGGAATTAGGCTTTTGATAATCATTCTTAGCCGTAATTCCCCAGATCTATCTTTAATCTTCATCTGTTGTGCTTTGTCTTCAAACTTATACTCTTTTAACTGTTTTTTGAATAAAACAGTGTCTTGTTGATGTGCAGGGCCGCACAGGCCTTTTTACGTGTTACCAACGCTCATGAAACATTGATAAATCATTGAATTTCACCCTGTGAATGGTTCTCTTTTAAGGACTAAAGGCACGGGAATCGTTATCCCCGGCCCTTGGCCTTTCTTCAATATAACAGTGGAAAACCATTAAAAAGACCTGCAAAACACAGAAATAATTAAGAAATCCTGCATTTTTGGGTTAAACTTCTTAGAAGGCAGGGAAGGAGCGTAGCCGTTGGATGGCATCATCCAATGGTCAGGGTTAATTGGGAGAGATCGTAGAATGGGAAGAAGAAGATTAAATCTGAGTCGTCGATCACCCAAAGATCGACGGTTGGGAGCAAAGGGGAAAGTCAAAAACGGAGAATCGTTTCCCTGGCAACCGAACCAGGGAGATGAAATGTGGACCATCGATTTGCAGATCAGATCGACAACGGAAATTTTTTTAACGCTGCGCCGGGACCACGTTAAGTGTCAGGCATCTGAGTTAACTATCGTGCATCTTCGGCGAGCGATAGCTGTTGGATGGCCCGCCCCAGATCGGACGGTCCACAACAATGTCGCTGGGCATCCATGTTCGAACAATAATGCGCGATGGACGGCGGTTATGCGCGATGGACGGCGGTTTTGAAAAAGGTACAGGGGACGCGTGTCAGCCAGCGTATGGAATCGCTGTCGATTGGGAAAAAACCGCCCTCGCCCAAAGGCGGTGCGATAGATACCATGCGGTTTTGGGGCAATGGCGCATGGCTGGCAGGGTCCACCGGGTTTGATAGGCTCCGCACCGTTGGATCTACTGATCAGATCAACGGTGTAGATTTATTGAGAAAACGCTCTAGAGGAGAATTTTATAAAATAACATAAAACCAAAAGTTTACAAATAACAAAGGTTTTTTATGTTTTGGATGGGATATATAAAAGGGTCGGGCGCCCGATTGCAGGACCATTGGGCGCATGGAGAATGACATGACCGGGGGGTTAAAACGGAAGGGCTTATCGCATATCGGAATTTTGGTCCCGAGCTTTTCAATCAACCCATTGCATTTTCTGCGATTGCGATTGCACGATCAGCTCTTTTCAATCAACCCATTTATATTAACACATGATAAAGGAAAAAGCGGATTGGGAAAGGATTTTCAATGGTTTTAAGCACGGAGGTGGGCCCACAAGATATATATAAAATAATTGATGCGATCAGGAGTTTTATAATACAAAGGCTGATCGCATCGCAAGTTTTAAACACATCAAAAACTTGTGCTATTGGAATTTTGCGATGCGATTGGCGCTCGGGGTTTTTAAACACAAAAAGGCTATCGCATCGGAACTTTGGATGATAGCAAAACACTTGCACACTTTGGATTTGTGCGATGCGATAAGCGCCGAAAGGTTTTGGCATTTGGTTTTAACGTGTGGGCATGTGGGGGGAAGTGGTTAGGACTTAGCCCAAAGGGGCTTAAGTCTATAGTAAAGACTTGTATTTTTTAGGAATTTTTCATAGTTTTCAATGGAATGGGGGGTTTTGGAATAGTTAAAAAATGATTTTTTAACTTATAAAAGTGATTTTCATGAAGGAAAGAAGAGAAATCATGAAAACAAAGGAGTTTTTATGGAGAAAAAGGGGAGCAAATGAAAGTTAGTTTTGAAAGAGGGGGAAAGGAAAAATGGTGGTTTTGCAGCAGTTTTTCACTTGGAATCAGCAGAATTTTCTGAGTATAAAATGGAAATAGTAAATGAAGATTTTGGACAGAGACATGAGGCCTTTAAAAGAGCTTTCAAGAGCCAACAATTTTTAGTGATAAACTTTGTTCCTTGGAGGCTCAAAAATTCTTAGCCACCTTTTGCTATAATCAAATATTATTGGTGGCTAACATGTTGCAATATGTATAATTCCACTAGCATAGTCCAACTTTGGAATAAAATAAAATGCACCCATTTCACTATATTATCAACCTTTGGATATGTGCCAACCTTCAAGGCCATGGGGTGGGGGCACGTGGCAGCCCCTAGATGCGCCACGTGGCCTATCCCCATTGGCCCAAAAATTCACCAATTAAAAATAACAATCTGCACCATTAATAATAAAATTCACCCTCAGACTTAGGATAAAAAAATGCACTTCTTATTCATCATCAGAGAATCCAGCTGGAACACTTGGCAAATTTTCATTGGCTAAATATGGATAATATTCATTGATAAGCTAATTGTACTTGCCACATCATCCCTATACCCGTTCTGCTCATTTTTTACCTATTTTGGAAAGTGAACAATAGACCATAACTCACTCATACGAAATCAGATTTTGATGAAACAAGTTGTGCTAGAATCCCAGTGATGAACTCTATCCGGTTGTTTAGGTCTGAAGCATTTCTGAGCACTTTGAATTTTTAGCTAAAATATTGATCTCGGATCATTCCTCCCCACTAGAAGCCTTTTGGACCCCAAAATATCTCTTGATTATTGATTATGAATATGAGGGGAATGTTCCCTCACTCTTCCAGTCTTTATCCATTGAAATTTTCCGAATTTCATCATTTGGAGCTTTTCATAAAAAGTCAAAATTTTCCTTCATTATGACGACCATCTATTGCTATCTTTGACATCGTCATGCTGCAATATTTCTAAATTTGCAAAACATCAATCTAATTTTCCAGAAAACATCTTGTTTCTACCTTGTTCAACAATCAAAGGAAACTTGGAATCTTTCTCACCTTGCACTCTGTCACTGCGGCGATTTTTAGCTACTTTTGCCTTGAACTTGTGTCGGCTCTTGCCCACATTTCTTCACCATTGTAATTTGCCTTTTGGAAAATAGCAATGAACATTTCTAAAACCTATGCGTTCTTTTCCAAACTTCTTTTTCCTCTCTTTGACCTTTGAAACCTCTTACACCGACACCTTGTTTTCAACACTGCTCAACACCAATGTTGACTGTTGCAAATGTTTTTCACCTTATTTCAAAGAAAACTTGTTATCAATCTGAAACAACTCATTACACATATCAACATTTGTTTGAAAAGTATGATGCAAACATCTCTTTGTTTTATCATCATCAATGTCAAGTTTTGGCTTGCATTGAGTAGCCTCTTCATTTTCCCTGCATTAGCTAAAGAAGTATTCAGTTTCTTGCAATGAGCTCTCACAATGTACTCCACTTCATCCTTAAGCAAACGATATTTGTTCTCATGGCGATAAAACACCTATTTCCTATCATACAAATATGGACTTCCGCAGATAATCCCACAAATGTCAAGTGGAATTACATCTAACTCAACTTCAACAAAAAAATTTACAATAATTGCAAATCTAAAAATGCATTTCCTTGTAACCTGTAAATTAGCATTCTTAACTATCCATCCCAAAGGGTATGGTTTATGATGTGCCATGGTTTCAAGGTTAATATTTTTGACTAAGTCTTCTGAAATCAAGTTTCCTTGTGACCCCGTATCAAATAATGCATCAATCTTTGTATGATTAGAAATCTCTCTAACATGGAACAATTCTTCTCTTATGTCTTCATTTGGAGTGTTGATGTGATTATTTGAGGAAATAGTACTAAAATGTTTCCCTTTCAAACCCATAGCAATAATTTTTGTCTCATCTCCTGAATCTGATCCTAAGTCTTGTTCAGCTACAACAACAGTTTTGCCTTTCTCTTTGGCTTTCAATCTATTTGGTTTCAATTCTGGATGAAGTTTCCAACAATGGTCTTCATCATGGCCAGCCTTTGAATATTTTTTTCAAATGATTTTTTCCTTCTCTTTCTTGATACTTGCATTCTTCTTTCCCTTTCATTTTCCTCCCTTCTATTTTCCCTCACTTTCACCTTTCTCCTCTATGTTTTTTTCCCCTTACCTCAAAGTGTGAGGCTTGTACAAAAACTTCATCTAAATTATTCTGGTTAAACATAAGGATAGTATGCTTCAAATAGGAATGTAAACCTCCTATGTATTTCAAGAGTGTATCATGAGAATTCAAGTTTACTGCTAACAACAAAGCCCTCTTTCTAAACTCCTGAGTGTACTCTTGAACAATTTGGCCTTTGAGCTGCTTAAAGTTTTTCCAACTCATAATTGATTTTTGCATATAGGATAATAGATAAAACTATCTTTTAATGGAAAAAATTAATTCAACCCAAGAAAATGAAATCTTACCATGGATTCACATTTCCTCTTGTGTCTTTGCCTCCCACCAAACTAGTGCTGCTCCTTCTAGCCTTAATGAAGCCAAATGGATCTTGATATTGTCCTCTTATAGATTATGAACTCTGCAGTATACTTCCACTTGACGAATCCAATTGTCTAGCTTCTCAACATTAATCTCTCCATTGTATTTGGGAAGTTCAAACTTGATGTCGAACTTGATTAATGGAGTCTTTCCTTTTGGGATCTTGGAATGAGGGTGGGTATGATTTTTTGTGGTGGATGTGTAAGATGAAGATGTTGTTGAGGATGAGGAAGATGAGTATTGTGGAGATGGAGGTGACTTTCCTCCACTACCTTTTGAGCTCTTCTCTTCATCCTTCTTACTTTTTGAACATCCTTCTCCATGTGGAGGCTTTGAACCTTCTCTAGATTTTTCTAAAATGAATGCTTCATATTGTTGGGTGTGGAGCCTGCTTTTCATCTTGATTCCGAGATCCTTGTTTTAGATGGATGTATACCCCAGGAAAACTGTACACCCCTACAGCGGGGGGGACTTGTCCCCCCTGCGGGGTCCCGGGGGGGCTGACCCCCCAGTAGGGGTTTTGGGGGCAGTGCCCCTGAAGCTAAAAATAGATGTAAAATTTCCTTGTAAAAGTATAGTAATTTCTAGTCAATATGGGTCATTCATTAGGCGGATGATCTGACGGTAGAAGTTATGTTTAGTTTAGGGTTTTTTGCCCTAGAAGGAAACCCCTCGCTTTGTATGAGGGGATTGTATTGCGGCTGTGTATTGTGTGTGTATTCTCAGAGTGAGAAATAGATAAGGAGTCTATGAGAGAGAACATAGGATATTACAGTGGATTTTCTATGGGTTGTGTCTCTTCATTTTGCTGGATAATAGAAAGGAAGTACTGGTTGTTCGGGGTGGACGTAGCTCAAACTGTTTGAACCACGTATATCTATGTCTCTTTGGTTTTATGTATTTTGTGTGCTTGTGTTTTCCACATATTTTATGTGTTGCATTACTCTGTAATATATAATTTTCTAACACATACATGAATTTAACCATTATTTTCATCTCTTTGAAGTCTCTCTTAACATCCTGTTCTTCAGAATGTTCATGATTCTCTTCATAGCCTGACATTTTTGCTTTGGATTCAAGCTCAATCTCTGCAACTTGTACCTCTTGAATCACTTCAGCCTCTTATACAAATTGCACTCCTTTTATCTCAGCTGATGGAGATGAAATTTGAGGTGCTTCAAGTGTTGCCTTGAGTGGTCCTTTGGGTGAGGATGATTCCTTCTCATCCTTCTTCCTTCTTGTCCTAATCTCAGGAGTAGCTACCAATAAATTCCCTTCTCCTCTCTATAATCTCAACCTTGTAATCATCACAAAAATTGCAACTATTAAAACCCTTTAAGAAGAAAAAGCAAGCGACCTTGTGCTCTAATACCAACTTGATATGAAAATTGATTGCTAGTTATTTTTGTGCTAGTATCATTTCTAGATATAAAATTCTCTTTGCTTTGGTTTTCTTATTCATCAAGAGTTTATCCATGATCATGTGACTTTCAATTCAATTTACTTTGTGAACTTTAGTGTTTGTCATAAAATTAAAAGCATACTTTTAAATGCCTGAACAACATAAAATATAAACACAACAAGCACACATAAAAGAGCTCAATACACAAAATTTTGTTGAAGGATTTCACCTCTCCTAGACTACATGTCCTTGGTCCAGCTTCATATTGTGGGCCTTTTTATTAGCTTCAAGTGTGCTCAATTTTTTTTTACAAGATTCAAATGCTATTGGAACCTATCCCAATGAGTTTAAAACATCAAAATCTACCAGAAATGATTGTTTTTTTTTCTCAATTTGGATTTTAAATGCTCTGGCAATGCCTTCAACACTTGGTGGCCCTAGGCTTCAAAAATATCCAAATGAAAAAAAAACACTTGTATATGACTTTTTATGCCTCTAAAACCTGCTTCATTGAGTTACGATCATGTCAATTAGCCAAGAATGCCTCTTTCTGAGCTCTGTTTGGGCGAAAATTGCCTCAGTTATGGAAAAAACTGTATTTTCCCCAATTTCTCAACCATTTCTGGAAGACTACTAGTTAAATTTCTAAAAATAGTCATTCCGCCAAGTATGGCGTGCTACCCTAAATTTCTTCTAGATTAATCATGCTTAGATTAAGTGATAAACACAATTTAACAATAAGATAAGCATAGGTTTTAGTTTTAAGTGCATTTAGCGCTGATTGGCATTACATGCAAATTAATGTAATTAAATTATGTTTAAACATAATTAATCCAATTCAAATCTCCATCGATTTTCAGGGTTAAGCCGACGGTTCCTAGCATGTGACCACATGGGAGGGGCTAGGCCCCTCCAGACCCCCATTAGTTGGCATGTTAATCTTTAAGATGTGGCGGTTAACTTAGTGGTTAAGAACCTCGGTGGTAGGGGAGACAGTAAAGTGTTTCGTTGTCGAGCGATGGGTCTGGGGTTCGACCCCAACCCCAACCATAAATTTTGTTTAAAATTATAAATATTTCCATCGCTAACTTTAGATTTGGTTCGCCAATGTAGAGCTCCTCCATAGTTAGTGTAAACTCCGCCAATTTTAGATGCATCCGTTGGTTGGTTTAAAACCATTGGTTATAAATTATATATGTTGCAATATGTATAATTCCACCGTCGTAGTCCAACTTTGGAATAAAATAAAAATCCCCCATTTCACTATAGTTTCAACCTTCACATATGTGCCAACCTTCAATGCCATGGGGTGGGGGGCATGTGGCAGCCCTTGGCTGTGCCACGTGGCCTATCCCCATTGGCCCAAAAATTCACCAATTTAACATAACAATCTACACCATTAATAATAAAATTCACACTTAGACTTAGGATAAAAAAAATTCACATCGTAGTCATCATCGGTGAATCCAGCTAGAACACTCGGCACATTGTCATTGGCTGAATCTGGAGAATATTCTGTGAGAAGCTGACTATACTTGCCACATCATCCATGTACCTGTTCTGCTCATTTTTTACCTATTTTGGAAAGCGAACAATAGACATAACTCACTCATACGAACTCTGATTTTTATTAAACGAGTTGCTTTGAAATGCTAGCAAAGAACTCTATCTGGTTGTTCATGACTGAAGCATTTCTGAGCACTTTGATTTTTTAGCTAAAACATTGATCACTGATCACTACAATATACACCTTGGAGAGCCAAGCACTTAACATATGACAATCAATCTCCCTGAATGTGGTGTTTTGTGTATCACAATATACAAGGTGGCATACATGGTTACTTATGGATGGATAGCAACCTATAGGGGTATTCTCTAAACATACTCGATGGTATGTGGGAGTATAGTATGTAGTAGTATTGTCTAATGCGTAATCATTTGATGAAATAATTCCCTTATACTTTAAGTGTGTGGAGCGTCGTCAAATATGCCCAAAGGTAAGTGGAGAACAATCCTATACACTCACATGGGTGGAATGATATATCACCCTCGTGATGCAACATGGAGAATCGACGACAAATCCTACGTTTAACGACATTGGAATAGGTCTCCAACCTAGACCTCTATGTTTTTGTGTTAATGTTACAAATTCTCCTTAGGTTGATTCAATAAATTTTACTATTTGTCTTTGACTAAGTTTCATTTTTAGGTCTCACCATAGATGTCACCTGAATATCCCTAAAATGAAAATCTAGGATGAGAAAACGAAAATATTTCTCTTTCAATGAAAATCTGAGTAAGGAAGGGAAGAAGCATTTAGTATGTAGAATACAACATACAACAGACAAAATGCAATATGAAATTTCCCTTTTAATGTAATTTTTCCTACACTAATGCACATACAAAACCGTAAATGGAAAAAAAAAAATTTCTTTTCACCACACTTAATTTTTGAAATGAAGAAAACTAAGATGCAAATGTTTAATCACTGATTCAAATGCATGTTTTAGAATGAGGAATACAACAATAATTCATCCAAGCGAGCAATGACCAAACACAATCAGTTTACAAGCGACCAAATGATAAGAACAAAGAAAAATAAAAACCAATTCTTACCAAAGGAAATACAACTTAAATGAAAACCAATTGGAGGCCTAAGGGAGACCACAAGACACTTAAGACTTAGGGAAGCTCAGCTAGAATTAGGTTGATCAAGGAGACACTTAAAAATAGAGCCAAATTTTGTGCAAAAACAAGGGCTAATGCTAGTGTAGAGGAAGCAAAATTGCTCTGGATTTTTGGGATAGAGTGGGCCTGAGTGAGGTACAACACTCTGTCATAGGCATTGGGGGAGTATTATTCCTGGGAAAAAGGTGTTCGACACAAAAAATGTTCATTGAAATAACTTCCTAGGTCTATTCTTGACTGATCAAAGCAGCAAAGGTCTATGAAATAGGTAATCAAACACAAAGGACAAGGAAAACCATCGAGGGAATAAATCATTCCCTAGTGGATTCGCCAATTTTTTATGGGGGATTTATGATTGTGGACAAAAGTATCTCCCTAGGTTTGATGGCCAACCTAGAAAAACATATAGACAAGCAACCCAATTATTTCCTTAAGGTAAATAGATGAGAGAATGAATCCTACCTGGAATCTGTCAAAGGGTTCATTCCTTCTTTATCTTGAATTCTCCAATTCCAGTTCCAATTGCAAAAATTAGAACTTGCACAGTCATATAACAGAAGCCAAGAAACTACAATATCTATGTAGTATCATCTAAGTACTCTATTCAATAGATAAACATGGTATTGAAATAAGTGAAATAATAACAATCACATATAGGAAAACAAAGAAATATTTGCATTAATATTAATGGAAGGAGATTACAACCACAAATATGTGTTTATAATGTAGAAGATCTCCTCCAAGATGTTAACTTGTCCTTTCCTTCTCACAATATGCACCTCTAATCACCCTAAATGCATGAAATTTAACCTTTAACATAAACAACATAAGGGCAGAATCCAAAAGCAACCATTAACCTCTTGCATATGCAATATGGTAAATATGAGGAGTGGGGTAAGTTGGGAGTTCTTGTCCAATTACCAATATAAGGTTTTAGATCTAGCTTGGATGGAAGGATGGGACCAAAGGATAAGGGATGGAAACTCCAAAGAAGGACGAGATAGGATCTGAATGTTTAATCCAAGGTAAATGGTTGTAACAAATTATGGAAGCTTCTGGAAGAGGAAGCTTCCATAAATTCCCTCATTTCCTAAATTTCTAGAACCAACGCAAGTGAAAAGGGGATCAACCTATAGGTGATCAACGTTGGCCACGGTGATGAAACGTGTAGGTGAACATTGTACATAGGAAGGCCATGGAGTGTTAGTGCTAAAACTGGTTCAGATGAGCTAGTTTCAGGCAGAAATTATGGGAAATAAAGGAGGTTCACTTAGGGCTTTGTGAAATGATGTTAATAAGGGGGAATAGGATGTTGATTGATCCCATTAGGAGTCCTAATGTCTGGATGTGAAAAAATGGCCTATAACACTTTCTCTTACAAAAATTTCCAGCCCTTGTTCCAGGGCATGGAATTCAATTACATTGTTAGAAGCATGTCCCAAGTTAATGAAATATACCCTACAAATATTCCCTTTCTAGTCTCTTATAACTCCTCCAACGTCCACATTCTCAGTGTTTCCTTTTGAAGCCCCATTAAAATTAATCTTGAAGAAGCCCTAGGGGGAATCTAGATTGATGAACCCATTTATATTCAAGGTTCCCTGGCTTGAGTTACCTGCATACCAAGATTACCAAGCTTCGGTAATTTTAGGATTCTTACCTCTTGTGGTGATGGTTTTTCATCATTAACCTTTACTCCTCGAATGGTTATCATTTCTTTTAATTGGCATTGAATTAATTCAACCAAGCGTTATGCAGGGAAATTCTTATTCTAGAAAATTTGTTGGTTTAATTTCCATACAACCCAAGTGATAAATCCCAGGGCAAAGAACTAGGTGGTAATTACCATTTAATTCTTATTTAATTTCTATCGCCATTTTTAATTGTATCTTGTATATTATCCCTGATTCTATTAGTTTGTCTGAAAAGAAAAGCCAAACATTCCCAAATAATAGAAGTATAACTACATGTTTTTAATAAATGGTTGAGATTATCCTCCTTGCATTCACAAAGATATAACCATGAAGGCCCAATAAAACCTCTTTTCACCAGATTTTCCCATGTCACAACTTTCCTATGCAAAACCAACCACAAGAAAGTTTTAATTTTGGGCCATTGTGATGATGACCATATTCTCGTCCATACTGGATCTGTTGTATCAAAGTGGTGACCTTCAATATAATTTCTATCCTCTTTGACGTTAAAATCTACGTATTATTTTTTCCCCATCTAAGTTGATCCCAGTTGTTAGTACATAGGATTATTCTCTTACTATTTCTTGGAACACCTCCTCATTTTTGACTAGGCTCCTGAGAGATACTAAGGTTCCATCTTCTCCATTTATTTTCGTCAGTCACTTGTTCCAAAAATTGGTGCACTTTAATTTTTCCCGGACTCTTAGTAATCATTTGAATTGTGTGCCATGCTTCGTTTCTTAAGCTGGGTTGTTTTTTCTAGACGTCCTCCCAGAAAAAAGAAGATCTTCATTTCTAACCTCCCATAAACAATTTTTTTGTATGATTTCCCTATTGCCCCAGACCAAATTCCATATCATTGATCCTTTCATTATTCTAGAAATACAAACAAGGACTTGTGAGGGCCAATTATGGGCATATTTCACCCTCCAAAGTTGGGCCCAAGGTGAAGAACCTCCCTTTAATCAATTCCACCACAATTTAGCTCCACAAGACCGATTGAGAGTCTCTAGGTCTTGTAAGCCCATGCCACACAAACATTTAGGTTTACATATCATGTTTTAGGCTACTAGTGTCCATTTCCTCTTGTCCTTGGCTCGTCTCCATAATAAATTCCTTTAAATCTCTATGATATTTTGCAAAACACCTTTAGGATCTGGTAGAATTGATAACATATACCCCAAAATTTCTTGCAGTAAAACTTTATTCAAAACCAACCTTCCAACTAGATTTAAGGCTCTAAAATTCCATCACTTAACTCTATCTTACAAATTTGATACAATATTCTCCCAGTTGGACTCCTTCCAAGCCTTAACAGTTAGAGAGATACCTAGATATTTTGAAGGAAATTTTTTATTTGGAAGCCTAAGATGGCTATCAAATTCCTCTGTACAGAAACATTTGTGTTAAAAAAATAAAATTATAGATTTGGATTGGTTTATCTCCATACTTGAGGTTTCATCAAAAGTGTCTAGGATAGGCTTGAACAATCAATCCTCCTTCACTGTAGGGATACCATGTAGCATGGTATCATCTACAAACTGTTGGTGCATTGTAGCTGAGAACCCCTCATGTAGTTGAAGGCCTCTAATATATCCTTCCATGGTAGCAGATTTGATCGCTCTGCCTAGTCTTTCCATCATAATGACAAAAAATAAATGGGGCATAGGGTCCCCTTGGTGAATTCCTCGAGAAGGGAAAAAGTGTTTAGCATGAGCTCCATTTAGAAAAATTGAAAAGATAGGAGAGGTGACTAAGGACATGATCCAATTGTTCCATATATTATCAAAACCAAAGGCCTTTAAAATTGCTTCCATATACTACCAATTAGCCTTATCATATTCCATTGATAGGTCTAGATAAATTATCATTCTTGCTTTTCCAAGACACTTAAGAGAGTGTGCAATCTCATGGGAATGGATAACCTTGTCCAATATTTTCCTGCCTTCAACAAAGCCAAATTGTTCGTCTATGATCGGCATAGGAATAACCATTATGATGTGGTTGGATAAAAATTTTGATATAATCTTATATATCACATTACAAAGGGCCATCGGTCGAAACTTCTCTAGAGTACTAGCTTTTTCCTCCTTCAGGATGAGAGTAATAAATGTGGAATTTAGAGCCTTAAGAATTAGATAAATTTTGGTGTATAAAATGGGCCTCAAAAAAAATTGTACAGTAATAATAAAATTTATAATAACCAATAGGATTCAATAGGTGATGTCAACTGTTGTACCTTAAGAAAACATTCCTTTGCTGTGATAAGGAATCTGTGCTTAAGACATTATCTAATTCTGTCACAAATGAATATATTTTGTCTCTATATTAAAAACCCTTAAACGTTGATTCTGTAACCTTCAAATATCAAACCCATACATGTTTCTGCAATGCCATATTCGACTTATGCTGAAATGAATGAATGGAAGAAAATGAGAAGAGGATTTCAAACTAATATGTTGTTTAAAACAGAATCTACCATTTTAAAACCCAGAAGAATTATGTAAAGATAAAGTTAAAATAGAGGAGCGCACATGAAGGTTTGTTTAACTCTTAAATACACATGTATAAAGAGACCCACTACTCAAATTACTCTATTTCGTTCACAGACATGAAAACATTATGTAAACTGGATAAACTTTCAGCATAAACAGAATGATAGAAACTTGCATACTTCTTTCATTGATTTGCAATTCTTCAGTACATAATTTTTCTTCAAGTTTCAAAAACTCGGAACCTTTTCCTTTCTTCAGAGTTTCTTTAAATACAAAGTCACCAAATAGTTTCCCATGAGGAAACTAATTTTAACTACCTTAACTACTTGCAGTTACGGAGTTACGTGCCTCAAAAAGATCCTATTACAATTTACATAATTTTGAGAAAATAACATAGCATGAAATTTAAAATTCCTAATCTATATGAACAGCTGCTTCTGATGCGGTTGTTGAGTTAACGGTTACTTTTGGTTGTGATGTTGGGGCTTCTTCTGCTGAGTCTATTGAGAATGTCTTGCACTTCTTCCATATCTCATTTTGTGTTGCTGATGAATTCTTGAAACTATCATATTCCAATCTGAAGGCGACAATTTGACTGTGTGTAGGTCTCTCTGTGAAGAGATTTTTCACCATCCATAACAAATTGAAATGCCTTTGCAAGAAATTAAACACAATTTCTCCCTTTAAACTCATAGTCTTTTCATACCTGCTATCCACCTTGCTTTTTTCCAATACTAATGAATCTTCATAAAATTTCCATATCTGAATGTTTCCTTTCTGTGTCCAACATGAAGGTAAACCTGTTCTTATCAATTTATCAAATGATATATCAAATTTCTTCACTGACTCTTTGATTCCCAGTAGTCTCTTTTCTGCGACTTTCCGGAGATCATTCCTAATTATCATCTTATTAACCTCCACAGCATAAAAATATCTATCTTGTATTCAAATGTCTTCTAACTCTTCATCTGATTTTGCAGTAATAAAGTTTGTGAACTTCCTAGCCCAATTGGCTCTCTTAATTGCTGTGTGCTTTTCAGATTGCATCTCTTCTTCATGTTCTGAGACAAGACTTTTCTCCCTTGCAACTATATTCAAAAAGTTCCAATTTGACTTCATCTCTGATATAATTTCACCCCAAATGATATCTTTGGCCTTTATGAGTGAGATATTTCCTTTTAGTTTCTGCTTGAGATCTTTAATCTCATCTTCATCTTTTTGTAATTTCTCTTTATTCTGATCTAACTCAATTCGTAGTGACTGCATGATCTTTGCGGTTGTTTCTAATTCTGATTGATCTTGCTTACAATCTCTTTTAGCCATCTTCATCTCTATGTCGAGTTGGGAAATCTGTGCTTGGGGATCTGTATCACCTGCAGAAAAATCAAAGGTACAAGTATTATTTTCAATGTGATTTTGTAAAGAGATAGCAGTCTGCTTTACTTTAGTCAATTCTTGATCTTTCTGTAGCAATTGCTGATGAAGTTCCTCTTTCTCTTTCTCCACCTTCGCCACTTCCGCAGCCATTGAATGCTCTGCAGCAAGTAACTTTAGTTTTTTTCTCAGGGTGGATATCTCTATTTTAGCATTCTTCAAGAGCTTCTGTACTGCAAATTTGTCACTAGAATCTACACCAACCTCTAAGATAATCTTCTTCAACTCTTCATTTTGAACCGATAAGGCCCTTGAATTAGCCTTCTCCATCTTGAACTGCTTGATCACTTTTGCTAACATATTTTCAGCTTTAACAGCTATGACATTGGTCTTAGTTAAATCATTGACAATTAATTGTCCAGTTTGCATATGTAAATTCATCTTATCCAACAATGGCATCTTTTTAACATCCATAGTTATATTTACAGCATTAAAACTGCTTGAAGATCCAAGAGACATCCCTGTTGGAAGTGTTAAAGCCATTCTGAACTGATCCTTTTCAAGATCCATCACAGTTAGCAACCTGGACTGATTAGTAGTTATGTGATGCTCTGCCTGAGCCTCCATACTAGCTTTTATCCTTTGATTCTTCTCTTAGATCTGTGTAAACACTTGTTTGACTAAGGGCATCTGTTCTTGGTAAAGCTCATGACCTCCGGGAGAAGAGGGAGCATTTTTCTCTTCATTTATATGGAAGGAAAAACCTGGTGAATTTGAAGAATGATCTTCAGCCAACTTAGTTCGCCTTTTCCCTCTTGGCTCTTCATCATCTAACTCATTAGCAGAATCCTTACTTCTTTTATTCATTATTTCAGTTATAATGTGTGTCTGGATGCTTGTTTTTGCTGAATTTTCTTCTCTGGAGTTTGCCAGCTTTTCTTGCTCAGGTCTGCTCTCGTGGATAAAAGCGGAGTATCCATTTTCAACTCTTCTTTGGGAAATCACTCCATGAGGATCATACGACCATTTTTCACCCAGTAATAGATGTGTCTCTTCCAACAACTTAGACACTTCATCAAACACTTGTCTGTATTTACCACAAAGGGTCCCACACTCATGGGCAACTTATACATGAAACCTTTCTTCATGGGAACAAAATGCACCTGGTCTACATTGAGACTCTGTCTGATGAATTCAAGAGAAAAAAGCCTCATAGGCACAAGAGTTGGGTGTCTGTAAGGCTCAATATTAGTCCCATATAATCTTATCTCAGAATATTCTTCAAATGAAAACCAATCCCCAAACCTGCAACTAGGACCCAACTGTAAAAATTCCCTGGCTTTTGGTAAAAAACAAGGGGGAGAAACCCCATTCAATATCCTGTAAGCAATAGACATATATTGACTGGCAAATTCAAATAACCCTGCTTCATTTCCCTCTCTTCTAATCATTTCCGTCCAAAATATAACTGATTGTTTCCGTTTGTTGACATCCACTATATTTAAACCCAAACTCATAAACTCCTCAACATTTTGATATAAGAATAAATGAACAATTAATGAGGGGAATTTAAAATAACCTGTGAGTGAAAATCTCATCAACTGAGAGTTGACAATTTCTTGCCAGAAAGATGGAATATCCAGAACTGTCCCTGGTTTCATCATCAACGCATACATTCCTAATACTGATTTATCAATTGTATGATCATTTTCTTTGCCCAGAATTTCTGTAATACAACTTAGGACTGGTCTACTGTCAGCATCAAAAATCTCCCAATTGAATTCTTCAGCTTCAGGTTGGAATTCGTTTGAATTTGGTCTCAAATAAAACATACACTGATTAAATTCTTCCCCTGAATGGTTTTCAAAATAGCTTGCCAATGAGCTTTCTGAGAATTGAAGTGGGGACACGTCTTCGGGGAAGAAAAATGCTTGGAAAATTAACTGAGTTGATACCTGTAGAACATTCTCCCCCTGTGAATTCATTATAAAATATTTACCGGGATACATTGAAGAAACCAGCCAAGAGATAAATTCGGGGAAGAAATGGGCTTTTGGAATGCAAGCAGACAGGACACCAGATTTCTTCATGGCGGAAAATACTGGGGAATTCTCGGCGTTTAGGGTTACCTGATGATGGAAGAAGGAGTGATTTACAGATGACACGGTATCCTGAATATCCTGCTCACTTTCAATGAGGGAGATGGGACCAGTTGAACCATGTAATGAAAATCTTTTGGCTATGGTTGATAGACAACAAAAGCAATTCGTGGGATCGTGGACAATGAAAAGGTTGTGAGAACACGGTTCAAAGGGGAAAATCAATCACAAATAAACGAGAATGGGACAAAAGAAACATTTAACAGTTGCGGAAACCCATAATAAATGCCAAAATGACGTGTAAAAACCATTGACAATGGATGACAGCTGTCTTCCACCTCACTTGATGACATCACCGTGAGGGGGTCCTAGATTATGGCGGAGAACTTTGGCCTATGGCCCCCACAATGAATCCAAGCCATTGATCACGGCTCACCCGCGGTCAAACTAGTCAACTGCGGGGGCATCGAATTTGATAATTATCAAGCTCTTTGCGCCTCTGCATTGACTCGTCCGATTACATTCTTTAACGATCGCTTCTTTCGCTCGGACAGCTGCTCGGAACTTAAGCATGAAATATTCATACGTTCAAATAAAGCTTAATAATAAAATTCAATTTGTATCGAGCTTGTAAACACTTCACTTCATTTTTTTTTATGATATAGTATAAAAACATTATACTATAGCATATGCTTTTTTGGATTTTCAGATTTTTTTTATATTTTCGATTTTCAAAATAAAATAGAAACGGATATGCAGATAATCTGAGATCCTACGAGATGGTTGCCTGTTTGATGGGTTATAAAAATGATTGGATATCCTGCATTACCTCTTCTCTCATCCTTTTCTTGGCCATCGTACCTATGGAAGGTATGTTGTGCACTTCGTCCATCGAATCTATGCCACTGATGAGATGCTCATAGGCAGACATTACCTTCTCTACATATTTTGTGAGCTTGTCTCTAGATTATAGCTTCATCTGTATTTGTACCTTAAAATTATGAGCCTGGATTCAGTCCTTATTTGGAAAGGTGGCAGGGGCCTGTGGGTACCTTTCATACTATTCAAGTATGTTTTCTAGTTTTGTGGAGGCTTCCTTTAGTTGCGCAGCCTTTTTTTGTGTTTCTGCTTGGGCCCCTACCAAAGGAGAGACCGTTTGTTTTAGAACTATCATCTCCTCGTATACCTACATCATGGTGCTTCCTAAGATGTCCAACTCCCATTTAATGGCAGTTTGTAGTCTTCTGGCCTGAGTGAGTGCAAGCTGGAGCCTTTGATTTTCGGTTTCTAGGACCTTCTTTTCCTCCTCTGATACTTTTATTATGCCTTTAGTCTTGTACTCCTAATCCTTCGTTCCTCGGAACTTCTCAGGGTTCTCCCACCAACCCTTAAAGGTATCTTGTACTAGCATGTCATGTGTGACCATCCATTGGGCATTGAAATATTCTTCCCTAGCCGGGAGTGAGTAGTACACTTCTGCGTCCTTCCCAGTCAGATTGGCAAAAGGTTTTCCGGCGTGATCACGGATAACCCAGTGCTTTGATTTCACCTTTTGGAGGATCCACTGGATCACCTCTGCGGATGGGAAGATTGGTGGGTGGGCGCCCACATAATGTAGCTTGGACCTCTTGACCTTAATGTATACTTGTCGGTCTATGAGGCCTTCCGGGAATTCTTGTTTTGTGAATTCTTGGTAGAATTCATACCACGACACCTTGTCACATTTCTCGAAGACAAAGGCAGTATCTCCATAAATTGGAGGTGTTGGAGGGGGCATGTCTCCTTTTGATAGCTCTATCTCCAGGCTTGTGTGTCTCCTTTGAAATTTTGGTGATGCCATGTTTCTTGAGGCCAGAGAGATAGAAACACACTCGAGATCGGCTTCGATATTCCCTGGCATATTCAAAAAACAATCCCACGATAAGATGGGTGGCATGAAAGAAAAACAAAAGGAACATTTGACTATACCAATTAGGGCCTTGGCTGCTCAAGCTGGGTCACTGCGACTTGTGCTAGTCACAAAAATTTAAATCAGAAGGATTTCTACTTGGCGATTAAGTAACGAGGTCGCAAGGTCACAAAGTCACATCTTCATAAACAATCCTGACTTTGCAACTTTGTGACTTGGAAACTTAGCGCCCATGTCACAAGGTTGCAAGGTCGCAAACTCACAATTGCATGGAAAATCAGGAATTTACGACTTTGTGACTCAGCGACCACGTCTCGAGGTCGCAAGGTCATGAGGTCCCATTAGAGATTTCTTGAGGGAAAATAATTCGTCGCGACCCGCGGGGAAAAATGTGAAAAATGGGAGAAAAATCCAAGGGAATGAAATAAATCAAAGTTGAAAGGCTCACAAGAAGGCCAGGGAGGGGTGCCCACAGTGGTAAGAGGAGAAAGGAGGGGTTAAAATGGGTTTAGGCATGATAGGATCAAAAAGGGGAAGGCAAACCCTAGTTGAAGTAACATTGAGGGCTAAGGATTGCTATTGAGGGGTATCTAAGGCAATTAATAAACTAGGTTTGGGTTAGGTAGGGCCACAAACAATAAAATAGGAACTGCAGGAGGTTTTGGCGACTTACCTAGGAAAATTTGCACTTTGATTGGCTTGTCAAACATCTTTTTTGCTCCATCGCAGGTCGAATGCAACCTACGCTACCCTTTTATTTATTAATGGAGGGCACAAGGTCACAAATCGGGTCCAGTCGGGTAATTATGCGAGCTCGCAACTTGGAGGTCACTGGGTCGCAAGGTCGCATAGTCACAAAAGTTATATTTTAACACAATTTGTGACTTAGCGACCTGGCGACCTTGGTCGGGTCGCAAGGTCACTAAGTCGCAACTTGTTGAAGTTTGGAAGAAGGGATACTTTGTGACTTTGCAACTTTACTTAGAAAAATTGGGGCCATAACTAGGTTTTGTGTTACCTACTCGAAGTAGACTTTCATGAGGTTCATGGCTAATGCTAGGAATGGGCCTTCCCTTATCAAAAGAGAAGGGGCTCTGAAATTTCAAAATGGTTCCAAATTTTGTAGGGTGTTTTAGCAGATACAATAATTGGCAATTCACTGGTAGAACCTAGAATCTCTGTCCGCGCTTAATCTTGCAAAGTTGGGGAGGGGGGGGGATGCTCAGTAGGCCCTTCCTCTCACTTTCATGGTTCCCATTGGCCTTTTTTATGACCTTCATGCATTTACCTTGTCCGATTGCACTACAATTAATTTTTCTCACCATGCCTTCCCTTTCTAGAGACCAGACGAAGGGGGTCAAAATAACCTCACGATTTCAAGGGATCTAGTATAGTTATTTGGTCTCATGTGTTGCTCCTTTTCCAGCGAGATTGATGGGCCCCAGCAGAGTCACTGCCTAGGAGTCACAAACATTGCTCCGCTTCCAGCGAGCCTGGTAAGTACCCTGGCGGAGTCATTGCATAACCTCTTTTCACAAGAAGCCTTTCTAAATCCTTTACCCTCTTTTTTGTGTGCTAATAACACTTATTGGAATGTGCTCAGGGCACTTATTTATATGTTCTCAAGGCACTTATTTGTATGTGGTGACATTGCCTGGGTGGATAAGGGATCCCGACTTATGTTACTTGCAAGAGAGGTTTCTCCTGGTCTTTTATTTGGATACCTTTTGAGTTTTCTTGAACACCCTTTTGTCGTTAGAAGTTATTTCTTTTCCCCTTTTGTCTAGTGACCTCATTTCACCAATAATTTTCCAACAGTGATTTTTGAGCTGATGCACTGGATCGATTATTCGCACTTGGGTCCTATGACTCAATCAGGTTCCCCATGAAGTGGTTATCTCAGACATACCTAGGCCACTTATATTTCGGGGCTGATTCCTCACAGGCAGAGATTCAGGGACATATTTTCCTATGGAGTAACTGATGCATCGATCCTTAGAATTAAGGCATTGAGTATGAAAATTTGGGGCTCTGATCGGGAAATCCATTTATTTGAAACAACTAAAGAAAAAAAATAAAAAATGGTGAATGTGATAAAGACAGAAAACAAAACTATGGTACAAAGTGTGGGGACAACCGAGAGGCCATCAGGGGAAGTAATGTTTGAGGTCATGACCATTTATCGAGAGGATCTTAGTCCTCCCTTCCAGGGTTTGGAGTCTATATGTGTATGGGCCGACCTTTTCCCTGATCTGGAATGGGCTTGTCCACAGGGCTTGGAATTTGGTGTGTTTCCCTTTGTCTTTGTGAGCCTTGTCCCACATGAGGATGAGATCACCAATTTCAAAGACCTTGTTCCCGACGGATTTTTTGTCAAACCATAATTTTATTCGGCCTTAGTGGATGGCAAATTTTTCCCTTACCTTTAGTCTTTCCTCCTATAGTTTTAGTAAGTTGTCTATGCAAGTCTGTAGAGTAGGGCATGGGGTGCCATGTGTTTCTTGGGACAACTGAAGGGTAGGAAGGGAGAGTTTAGGGGGAAGGATGGCTTCTTTACCATAGACTAGGAAGAATGGGGAGGTTCCTAGGGAGGGGTTAGGTGTGACCCAATCAGCCTAGAGGGCATTTTAAAAAGGGTTGTGCCAGTTATGATTTTGGGATAGAACGATTTTCTTGATGATTCATATTAAATTCTTATTGGCTGACTCAGCTAACCCATTCCCTTGGGGGTAATATTTGGCGAAATGTTTCAAGGCAATACCATTTTCAAAAGAAAATTCATATAACTTCAATGATGAAAAATATGTAGCATTATAAAAATGAGAGAGGTTGGGATGTCGAACCTGGTCATGATGTACTGAGTAATGAAAGCTATTACCTGTTGGTCATTTATTTGGCATAACGGTATTTCCTCAACCCACCTTGTGAAATAATTCATGGCCATGAGGATATATCAGTATTTCTTGGAGGAGTGTGAAAATATTTCTCCGATCATGTCCAGACCCCATTGTTGGAATGATCCTTCCATTGTGACAAACTGTATTGGAGCAAATGGCATGGATTCTCTACTGGAAAACTGTTGGCATGCGGGGCACTTTCGAACATGGGCATGAGCATCCTTAAACAAAGTGGGCCAAAAAAACCTGGCGTGCATGATCTTGTGGATTGTAGCATCCCCTTTGTAGTGTCCCCCAACCAAGCCATCATCAAGTTCCTTTAAGACTTTTTGGGCCTCGCTGGGTTCTAGACATTGTAGTAGGACACTGTTATGATGTTTACAAAACAGCTTGCCTTGCACCATCTGATAAGATGAAACTTTCAGCCTTATTGCTCGTTTCTACTTGGCTGTCAAATTAGGCTCCATGATACCGCGACCAACATGATGTATGAGGTCCGTGTACCATGACGGAGAATTTTGTTGGAGAGTTCCATCGGCCCAGTACATCTCTATCTCATCTTCCCAATACTCCTCATCATTGTCGCGCGGGTCGGCGACTTCAATAGCCATTCGACATAACCCATGCCCTTTGACCGTGTGTGTAGGTTTGAATTCTAGGTCATAGTCCTGAAGGCATGCCATCCAGTTCCCTTGTCTCTCACCCAGCTCCTGCTGCACAAACATCAAGTGGACATCTAGGTGTGGTACAAACACTATGACATGGTTCTTCAGAATGTATGGCCTAAAGTGCTTAACTTCCTTATATACTGCATATGCTTTTTTATCTATGTCTGGATAGTTCAACTCGGCACCTTGCAAACCTTCACTCATGAAATATATCAGTCATTCATCATTGCTACCATCTTTCTGGGTCAGGATGGTTGCGAGGGACAAATCTGAGGCAAAAGTATAGAGGATAAAGCCTTTGCTGAAATTTGGGTTGGTAGGGCAGGTGCTTCCATGATAAATTTCTTAATCTTGTTAAATTCTTCTTTCTCGGGAAGATTCCATTTAAAACTTGTGTTCTTCTTAATCATATTTTGCATCGGTTTCACGATTTGAGCGAAGTCTGATATGAATTTTCGGAGGAAGTTGATTTTCCCGAGAAACGACTACATGGCTTTCTTGCTTCTCGAGGGAGAGATTTGGGCGATGGCTTTTGCACGGTCTGGGTCTACCACTATGTCATCTCGGGTTATGATGTGGCCCAACAAATTTCTTTCTGAGACTGCAAAAATACTCTTCTTGGGGTTCAACGAGATTTCGTATTTTCGACACCTCTCAAAGATCTGTTTGAGGTGGTGCAGATGGTCATGTCTACGTTTAGAGAACACAGTGACGTCATCAAGGTAGACCACCACACTTTTTCCCATTAGCCCCCAGAAAGTGATGTCCATGGCCCTTTGGAAGGTTTCCCTAGCATTAACTAGGCCAAAGGGCATGCACTTGAATGCAAATCTTCCCCACTTAGTCCTAAGCGTTGTCTTCAAATGGCCTAGCTCTGCTACTAGTACCTGGTTGTATCTCGAGAAACCATCCAGAAAAGAGAACATTTCTGATCCTGATACGTTTGAAGAATCTTCTCCATGGGGGGCATTGGGTATTTATCCTGATCAGAAGATCGTTTTAAATTTTGGAAGTCCACACATAAGTAGATTTCGCTGGACTTCTTGCGGACTGAGACCAAATTCGACACCCACGTTGAATATCATACTTTTAAAATGATGCGAGCATCCAGGATTTTCTTAATTTATTTCAGAATCATTGGTTCCAAAGTTATATGCACTTGTCTTAGCTTCTGTTTAAAAGGTTTGACACCTTCCTTCATCGGTATCACATGCTGGATAATTCACGTGTCATAAGTTCGTAGTTCTTGGTATCTCTAGGCGAAAACATCTCAGTACTTCTTCAATAACTCAATAAAGGACTAACACTCTTAGGGGGTACACATGGTACCGATGTTATTGAAATTTGGTTTTTCTTCCATCCCAAGATTCACTTTTTAGTGAAATAAGGTGGAACTTTTCTCCTTTGTATTGGAGTCCCCCCGAAATCGATTCTGCAGATCGAATAACTTCTTGAGGGAGATGACCCCTTTGGGTATGTTGAGCCTCAAGATTGTGCTTTCTTTCATCTTACTTTACCTCATTTTCCTTTGTCCATTGTTATCCCAAACCCAATTGATCAATGAATTTAGTTAAAATTACTTTTAGAATGATTAACATGGCTAACTTGCTAAGTTTTGTGATTTTTGTCATTGTAATGCATTTTGACCAGAACTAGCTGCAGAATGTAGACATTCCGTAGCTAATCGGAAATTATGTAGTTATCTTCATGTTCAGGCATGTTCCAGGTGGCCTCTCAAGAAAAACCACATATGGGTATATTCCACGTCATGTCTACATTGTTCGTTGCTCACCATGAAGGAAAAACCGAATTCTGGATATGGTTTTGGTACGTGGGAACTCATTTAAGGAAGCAGATTTCTAATAGGACTGTCTTAGTCCAGATTTCCTTTTCCTTTTTACGCTGCCACTTTAAGAGTCCTAGTATGATTTCGATAAGGAAAGACAATGATCCTCGAATTGTTGCAAGTCTTGTTATGTAAATTTGTTATAAAAACACTTGGGAAACCGAGAGATAGGCTAGATTTTTCTCTAGATTTTGCTTAGATTTTGTGCTACATTTCTGAAGACGCAGATTGCTCTGTTCAAGTTATTTCTCCTTTAATGAAGAAGATAGTATTGTTTTGAAAGCGTTGATTTGATTTGGAGTTAGATTCCGTCTGGTGGTAGAGGGCCCTTGCCTCCTGCACGGTTTTACTTGCGTAATTTAGATAAGTATCTTAGTTGCCTTTACGTTTTTGAAGTTTGAGTTCATAGTTAATTTCATTAGCCACTATAGTTATACTTGTTCTAAGAACTCTTCCAAAATATCATGATAATGAATGGGAAATGGCTATAGTGTTGTAGGATTTAATTGTAATTTCTTTTGTTCACTATCACAGTTATACTTGTTCTAAACACTCTTCCAAAAGAAGAAACTCTTCCAAAAAATCCTTATGATGTCTAAGGCATGACTGTAATAATGAATGTTTCAGTTGTTTGTTTTCACTAAGTAACATAGTTGACCTTGCTCTTAAAACGCTCTTCCAAAATATCATAATGATGGGTAGGAGACAGCTGTGATATCTTAGTTTTTAAATTGCTTTCAGTATTTATGTTTGCATTTGCACTGAATTGTACAGTCAGGATTGTTCTAAGAAACTCTTCCAAAATACCAATCATGATGGACAAACAGGCTGTATAATCCCATAGAATAATGCATGATAACTTAGTTAGGATACTCCGGAGTCTAATTGCATTCAACTCATGCTCTGTTATTTTGTTTTGAGTTTGATAATGACTTGTTAGTTCAGCACTGTTTTAGACTAGTGACATCTTAAGTTCGGTTTTAGCTTAACTCATTGCATTTGCACTCCACATTTAGTTGTCATCCACTGCATATTAGATTACTTCAGTTGTTAAACTTAACAAAACAGCCTTCATTATTTACAAACCTCTTCTTGTTCCAATTCTATAATTGATTCATAACCATATGAACAGAAGACAGTATCATTTCAAGGCCTGAAGTACTTTTGCAACTTCCTTATCATCTAACAAACAAACATTTCCTCAAAAGACTATTCTAAAAATCTATAACCTTTGAGTGAAGTGTAGTGGTATCAGACTAAGTTGCAGAATAGAATTAGGAACTAGTCTTAGAGTAGAAGATCCTATGATGTCAACAATATTTTTCTCCAAATATGTTTCTACAAATCTTTAATCATGGATAAAATATTGTCTCATTATAAGCTGATTGTTTAACTGTTTAGTTAGGAGAATTTGCATACTTAGCTGACCATTTCTCAAGCTCTCTCTCAAAATACCTTTGATGAAAGAATTGGACAAGTTGAGTTTATGTTTTGAATCATTTGCTTAAAATTCATTATCAAGCTTTGTTTCTGCTTAGTCATAGTTTAGATTTGATTCTGTTTCAATATTTGCAATTGCATCTGTCATTTGTCATCAACCAATTAGGCTTCACTCTGTTTTTAATCATTAGCTTCTTTCCACTAGCTTCCTAGTCATTTTCCTTGTGAACATAAAACTACCAAAAAGACCAAAAACATCATAAATCATCACAAAAGACCAAAAACATCATAAAACACTAAACACAACGCATTAAGAGACAAAACACCTAGACACATACGATGCAGTTCACTTCAGCAGTTTACCAACCCTGGTTGACAATTAAATAAACTCAATTTAGGAGACTAGGTTGGGACTTAAGCAGGGTATTGGGTTCCCCTTCTGTTCTTCCCTTTCCTTTTTTAAAGCCCAATCATGCTCCTCTTCCTCAATCACTGCATCCTTGAATAAATCTATGTCCAACATGAAATCTAACACCTGCTCATCATCATTAAAAACGCATAAATTAGTCATATTATCCGACACTACAAGTTTATATAAAATTTCAATAGAAAAACCATCCCTTAATGGGGTAAACCTAGCGGTAGTGTTTTCTAACCTATTGGTTGCTACATTATGCATTTTAAGTACTAACTTAATATCAAAATCATCAACAGTAGAAATCAAACGCCATACCTCCTGCTGATATCCTTTCAAATGGGGGGACAGGCAATGAATAGTGTTGCGTACCTACCAGAAGATGATTTCAGAGTCGTCGATTAAATTTAAGCAGTCGACTTTGAGGTTGATTCCTTTCTTGAGGCCCAGGATTAGTGCTCTGTATTTGGCTATATTTTTGGTACATTGGAATTCCAACCTGCATGAGATCAAGAACTTTTTTTTTGGGGATCTATCAAGATACAGCTAGCACTGGCCCCGACATGGGTCTTGGAACCGTCGTAGTATAGGGTCAGGATTTTGTTCTCAGGTGCTTCTAAATTGCATGTGTTCATAGACAATATACTCGAGACAGAGTCATCAAGTGGACCTCCTAATATAGCAGGATGGGACACAGTGCAAGGGAGTAATTCTAACTGGGTGTTCGGGGAGACTAGGGACTGAGTGGCTTAGTAGCACCCGAAAGTAGCCTCCAAGAAACACATGCCTAGATCTTCTTGTGCAAAGCTAATGGGTTCATTGGTTGCTTCAAGGTCGGTTACCGTATGTTTCATATAAGGTTCTCTTTCAACTCGGATCTGATTATTCCTACCTTTGTATGGGAGCCACAAATGGGACCAGTCAGTGGCGAAGTATCCTTGTAGCTTGCTTGACCAATCTCAACTTAGTAGCAGACCGTAGGCTTCCAGAATATCCAAGACAAATTTTTCAATGCATTGATGGACTCGGGAGTCTGAGGAGAGATGTATTAGGACATTATTCAATTCACCTATGGAGGGAACCTAGGACCTATCAAACTGAATGATCCTAGCATCAGTTTTCTCGAGGAAGATATTCAATTTTTTTACATACAGACAGGGGAATGACGTTGGTAGACGCGTAGGAATCAATGAGGCAGTTGTCACGTTGAAATTGAAAATCTCAAAATACAAGAGAAACGAGGGTGTGGACCCTCGCGACTTGGCATTGACGGCATTAATAATGGATGAGAGGTTCATCGAGGCTTGGGAGGGTGTGGAGCTTATAGTTCTCGCCGTTGAGGTAAGCCCTCTTATCGAAGATGGGTTGAAAAATGCCTTGAGAATCATATCATGTTAGTTGGATATTTAGGAAAGTTCATGAAGTGATATATTGGCTCGCGTTTTTTTCATGTCTTCGATGATATTGTACCCAGACTCTGGGTGCAAAGGTGTCTCCATAGGTGTGCTTGGTGAATTTGATGATGGTTTGGCCTTGGGGGTTCCTTGGGTAGTGGTGGAGCTAGACTTCTCGGTGGTAGGGGTTGCGGTCTTATTTTATATGTTTGGAGGCAGGATGTTTCTCAAGAAATCTTTCCTCTTTTCCTCAAACGAGTGATCGGAAACCAGGCCTTTTCTCCTTAGGCTATAGTTTTGAGGGGGCTATATTGGGGGTCATCATCCATATTTATCTCTGACACAGATTGAGGCCCCTCCAAGTGGATTACTTCGAACTTGAGGACTGTCGATCCTAAATTTTCATGTGAGGGAGAAACTTCTACGTCACCTTGAGTCCACTTCCTCTTCAAACTCCCCTATCGTCTAGTCTTCTAGGAGTTGATTCACCATTAAGTTCATACTATTAATCTATCAGGGATAGGTTCTCTCAGAGCAGGAAGCTTGATGAAATGAGCATAAGTTATCTTTTCTAGCCTCTTCTATGTTGAAGTTCACATTGGGATTGGGCGGAGGGCGATTGGGCACAATATTTTTCTTCCTAAAGAAATTCATGTCCTGAAGAGGACCACGGACGCCCATAGGGGACTTGCCCATCCAGGCTAGGGGCTGCACTCGTCTTTCCCTACAATAGGGTGGGATGAAAACATGCTCAGTTTCATTTTCGGACTCGCTTCCGGTGTCGGACCTGGAAGCGTCTCCCTCATGTTTAGAATGCATGTATTGGTTTCGGTTAACTATGATATCTTTGATATTTCTATAATTCCTCAAGCTTCTAAAACCACCGAAGTTTCCATTGAAAAGGAAAGGTTGTTGATTCTGGTTCTAGTGGTGGTGATGAGTATGGTCTGTGTTCTGACCGTGCCCCCGACCTCTATCTCCCTGACCTCTTCCAGCCCCTCCCAAGGGTGGGTTTTTGGCTTGGGTGTTGTCGTTTAAAGGATGATTGACCCGAGGACCAAAGTTTGGTTGGGGTCCAGTAATTTCAAGGCCTCCTCCATCGACCCCTTGGGGGCTATCCATAGGTTCATATGAGATTCATTCGATCGCATTTGCGCAGTCTTCGAGCATTAAGCTAATTATTTGAGGCACAAATTTGACTAGGACACCCTAGCGAATGTGATGGGTTTTAGGGGTTCACGGATTGGCTAGGGAACTAGTGACGGGGAGTTTTTGGACACCTATAACGACATCACGAGCGAGCGGGTGTAAATCCCTTAGTTGGTCTAATGTGACCTCATAGAAATGTGGGTCCTCCTTAGGAGGGGTATTCTTAGGGAGTGGAGTACCAGTGTTTTCAAACCTGATATCTCCTCATTCTAAGTCGAGGAAGGGGTTCTGCAGAGTTTGCACAGGGATGTTATTTTTGTGGTGGGAGCCTACCATCAAACCCTCCTTATAACGCCAAATTTGTTGACGGGGAAAATTCCTAGAGAACAGTAAGGGGATCTCCCCAATATAAAATCATAGCTAGACTCTACATTATTTGTGATAGGGATCCCATCTGGTGTGTAGGCCTAGCTATCGTTAAAATGGTGAGATGTACGCCCTTTCTCAAATAGAGGTGTATTTCGAGATCATGAGAATGTACAGCTACTCGAACGAAAATGGACGAATGGTTGATAGGTTCTCCTGAAAATAAAACATTATGAATAGAAAAGTGAGATTTAAAGCATGTAGCCAAAATAATTATTTTTAGCAAAACATCATTAGGTCCATGCTCATACAGAGGCTCGTTTGAACATAAGAGAAACAATTCACTATGATCAAAACACCCTTCAAATTCTTAATCATGTTTCTAAAAGATTAAGGAAATATCAATAACTAAGTCATTAACATATCCATATGCTAAACATCCACACATCATTCATATATCCAAATAGATTAAAAATATAAATAATGTACGAACAAAAACACAGACTAATTAGTTACCAATGATACCAAGCACATGAGAGCATAATCTTCGTAATGTCAACACACAAAAGTTTCCGTTAGATCCAATAGTGGAGTCCAAAACATTCATTTGTATTCATTCCTAGAATCATACATTCAATGATGTGCAGTTATATCTCTATCTCCTTTTGAAGTCTGTAAAAAGGTCCTTACATTATCTCCTGAGGGAGTACATATAGAATCAAAAATGACTTTTGGGCTACCCTACCCTTTCATCTTCCTGACTATTGGTATGGTCTACGACCTGGGGAAATTTACAACTTGCGTCCTAAGTGAGGTTGCGACCTGTGACTAGGAAACATTTGCGACCTGTGACCTTCCTGTTTCTATGACCTGTTAACCTAGTCTGTTCAAGGAAGCAATTTTGTGATGGAGAGGACTGGGGTTTCTACCTGTTGTTGTTCTTTAAGATAGGTCTGTCAGGCTAGGTAGTTGGTGGCCACTAGAGTGATTTAGGGCATGTCCTCTCCTAGTCTACGAAAACATTCAGGAGCATTTGGAACTAATGTATGCCTCTTTTTATTGATCTGGCTGGACAGAGAGGCCATCTTGGTGTAGATACAGACAGGTGCAACAATGTACTGGGTGATGTTTTCCTTGGAGGATGGGAGATCCTGTGAGATGGCTTCCTGTTTGATGGGTTATAAAAATGATTGGATATCCTGCATTACCTCTTCTCTCATCCTTTTCTTGGAAAAATTACCTAATTAAGGTATGTGGTGCACTTCCGCCATCGAATCTATGCCACTGATGAGATGCTCATAGGCGGGCATTACCTTCTCTACATCTTTTGTGAGTTTGTCTCTAGATTTCACCTTCATCCATATTTGTACCATATCATTTTTAGTGTGGATCCATTCCTTATTTTGCAAGGTGGCAAGGGCATGTGGGTACCTCTCAGACCATTCAAGTATGATGTCTAGTGCTTTGTAGGATCCCTTCTGTTGCGTAGCCTTTTTCCTCATTTCTACTTGGACCCCAACCAAAAGAGCGACTTTTTATTTTATATTTATCATCTCCTCATATACCTACATCATGGTGCTTCCTAATATTTCCAAGTCCCCTTGAATGGAGGCTTGTAGTCCGCTGGCCTGAGTGAGTGCAAGTTGGAGCCTTTGATTTTCGATTTCTAGGGCCCTCTTTTGCTCCTCTGATACTTTTCTTAGGCCTTTTGTCTTGCTCTCCTAGTCCTTCTTTCCTCTGAACTTCTCAAGGTCCTCACACCAACCCTTCAAGGTATCTTGTACGGGCACGTCATGTGTGGTGATCCACTAGGTGTTGAAATATTCTTCCCTAGCCGAGAGTGAGTAGTACATTTCTGCGTCCTTCCCAATCAGATTGGGAAAACTTTTTTCGGTGTGATCGCAAATAACCTTGAGCCTTCAGTCCACCTTTTGGAGGATCCACTCAATCATTTCTATGCATGGGAATATTAGTGGGAGGGTGCCCACATAATGTAGCTTGGACCTCTTGACCTAAATGTCTACTTGTTAGTCTACGAGGTCTTCTGGGAATTCTTGTTTAGTGAATTCTTGGTAGACTTCATACCACGACGTCTTGTCACCTTTCTCGAAGGCACAAGCGGTATCTCCATAGATGAGAGGTGGTGGAGGGGCCATGTATCCTTCTGATAGCTCTATCTCCAGGCTTTTGTATTTCCTTCTAATTGTTGGGGCCCCATGTCACATGAGGCCGAAGAGATAGAAACGCACTCGAGATCGGCTTCGATATTCCCTCGCGTATTCAAAAAATAGTCCGACGATAAGACAGACGACATGAAATCAAAACAAAAGGAGCAACTGACTGTACCAATGAGGGTCTTGGCTGCTTAAGCTTGGTCACTATGACCTGTGGTGTTCGCAAAAATTTAAAATGGAAAGATTGCGACTTGGTGACCTAGTAACGAGATCGCAAGGTCGCAAAGTTGCATCTGCATGAACAATCCTAACTTTGCGACTCTGTGACTTGAGGTCTCAGTGACCAAGTCACATGGTTTCAAGGTCACATGGTTGCAAGGTCACAAAGTCATGATTGTGTGGACAGTCAGGACTTTGTGACTCTGCGACTTTGCGACTCAGAAACCAGGTCGTGAGGTTGCATTAGAGATTTTGTGAGGGAAAATAAACCATCGCGACCCGCGGGTAAAAATGGGAAAATTGGGAGAAAAATCTAAGGGAATGAAATAAATCAAAGTTGAAAATCTCACAGGAAGGCCAGGGAGGGCTTCCCAGACTGGCAGGAGGAGAAAGGAGGGGCTAAATTGGGTTTAGGCATGATAGGATCAAAAAGGGGAATGGAAACCCTAGTTGAAGTAATAGTGAGGGTTAAGGATTGCAATTGAGGGGTATCTAAGGTAATTAATAGTCTAGGTTTGAGGTAGGTAGGGCCAAAACTAATAAAATAGGAACTGCAAGAGGTTTCGACGACTTACCTGGAAAAAATCACACTCTGATTGGCTTGTCAGATGTCTTGTTTGCTCCATCGTGTAGGTCAAATGCGACCTACGCGATCCTTTTATTTATAAATGGGTCACACGTGCAGTCATTAATGGTGGTCACAAGGCTGCAAATCGGGTCTAGTCAGGTAAGTATGTGACCTCCCGACCTGGAGGTCATTGGGTTGCAAGGTCACATAATTGCAAAAGTTAGATTTTGACACAATTTGCAACCTAGCGACCTAGTGACCTCGGTCGGGTCGCAAGGTCGCTAAGTCACAACTTGCTGAAGTTTGGAAGAAGGGTGACTTTGAGAATTTGTGAATTTAATTAGAAAACTTGGGGCCATCACTAGGTTTGGTGTTACCTAATCGAAGTAGACTTTCGTGAGGTTCATCACTAATGCTGGGAACGGACCTGCCCTTATCAAAATAGCAGGCGCTCTGAAATTTCAAACTGGTGCCAAATTTTGGAGGGTGTTGTAGCGGCTACAATAGATATATTTTGGTTATACTTATAGTTAAGGATAAATAATCACTTCTTATTCTTTCAAGAAGAAATTTAAATATTTACTTGGTAGGGATACTCACCTCATCAATATGCTCAAGTTTTCACATATTTTCCTCAATTAAATACAGTATTAAACTTTCAAGTAACCCTCATTATTTTGGACCTTAATGTATTCTTTCTTGCCTAGGGAAATTTAGTGAATTAATCATTTGGATATTATTTTCCTTTCCATATTTCCTTAGCTCAATTATTTTTCACATTAATTTACATGTTTTTTTAATCCATTCCAAGACCATTATATGCAATAGCATATAAACACTTGGTAGTCATGGTTTAAGTTTTATATCATGTTTAATTCACTTTCACAAAGGGATTGTTGATTCGTAATGATTTATCCATCACTTATTAATTATGATTGTTCACCCATAGAATGATATCCCTTATGTTATCATATTTCCATCCTAATACAACTTCAAGTTGGACTGGGCACTCATCCCCTTTAGTTTTGGGCTTGTTAGATACTATATTTGGTTTAGAATTACCTCAAGAGTGCTAAGTTACTTCCTTGTGACAATCAAAAAGCTTATATCATATTGTAATATATTTTATTAATTGTCACCGAATTCTTACTTAGTTTATGAAACTTTCACTCACTCACTTTAAGTATCTACTTAGTATTCATTCAAT
Organism: Pinus albicaulis; assembly: GCA_034641835.2. Lineage (NCBI taxonomy): Eukaryota > Viridiplantae > Streptophyta > Pinopsida > Pinales > Pinaceae > Pinus > Pinus albicaulis. The sequence goes on along the minus strand of CM076571.1, from coordinate 758,161,354 downwards.
TCATCTCATCCTTCCAATTTGGTCATGATTTTCAAGAATATAAAAAGTTATCATCATTAGGGAATCTACTATAATCATTTATATGTACCTATTAATGGTTGAAAATAAATTCTTTAGAAACTTTCCTTTCTTCCTTAACATCCTTGCTTCTCTACACTTATTTTTCACCTAACACTGATATGATAAAACTAAATCTGAGTCACAGAGAAATAACCCAAGTATTTATATTATATTGTTGCATCAATTATATTTAAAACTCTACTTACTCATGCTAGTCAACTACTAGTGAAAATATAAACTATATTTAAGTTCATATAAATGAAATGTAGGTCTTGTTACCCACCCAAAATGGGTAGTCCCCTTAGGATAAAATTTCTCCCATCATCTCTTCTAGCCAACCAGCTAGTAGCCCCTAACGACCACCATTAGCCAATGATGACATGCCATTCATAACTTTGTCATCTGCATCTTTCATATGTATCCTCACCTAAGAGTGCATGTTGGAAGGTGGGATTTTGACCAAAGGGTATTTATTTTTTCATTTTGTAATTAGGTGTGTATGATTTTTTTTATTTGGGAATTTGGCATGGATTATGAAGTAACCTTGAAGAAAGAGGGTTTTGACCATATTCTTGTTCCCTCGACTTAAATGGGGTCAGGTTTAGATTTCAATCCTAGTCCAGTGGGATCTCCCCTAATGGCCCAATGGGTATAGTGGGGACACTACTTGGGAAGCCATGATTAAAATAGTGTAGTCCCATATCTCCCTTTGCCATATCACTTTCCATATAACATTACATGCCCAGTACCCCACCTCCCATCTTTAGGTTCAACTAGCCATTGGTTCCCTGGGATTCACCACGTATACATCCTCATACTGAGGTAGGGCCCGAAACTTTTCCCTGTGAGGTTAATGTAGCTAAAAAAACAAGAAATAGCATATAATGGCCACACACATAGCAAAAGAGAGGAATAAAAAAATGCAAAATATGGTTAGGACATACACATTAGCATATGGGAAAACCCAAGCATGAGCTTGTTAGTTTTTGGTATTAGCTAGCAAGTGTTCTAGTATCTATGGTGTCTAAGAGGATAAGGAACAAAATATCTCCAAAACCCATAAAAGGTTTCGTAATTAGATTATTTATCCAATAATTAAATATTTCCTAAGTTTAACTTAAGAAAATTGGTTAATTCAATCAAATTAATTGAGGAAAATTGAATTTTCTCTAGAGACTTCTGGAAAAGTTAATTAATGGAGTCAAGATTATCATAGCCATTGATTGAGATGTGATCATTGTCATTGGTTTCCCAAAAGAAGATTATAAGAGCAATTTGATGGGGTTTGGAGAAGAAAGAGAAGGAAAATTCAAGCAGTTCTACTTACCTAGTCGCATTGATTCAACAAGGGCATATTTGAAGTAAGGGAGACAACAACAGTGAGAATTTTTGGAGAAATTCTCAGAAGGGATTTCAACATTCTCGTGTTAGGAAAGGAGTTTTTTTTTCAACAAAGAAGGTTGAGACAAATAGTGCAAGTATCTAGTTTCCCTAGTGTGAGTTGCAAAAGTAGTATTACACTTTTAGTTGCTAGAAGAGTTTCCATAAGGAGGTGTGAGTAGCTTCATGAGGAAGACAGAGGTAGAGTGACTTGTATGGAGGGGTATTGGAGGCTATGTGAATTAATCCAAGGAAGTGTGCATTAATCTAGGAAGACAATGTGACTTCTAAAGAGGAGTGTGAGTGGCTTGGAGGAGGCCACATCAATTTTCTAAAGGGAAAATAGGTTTCCTATATATTTTCTAGTTGAGATAAAATTGCCAGAACTTTATCAGAAAGGAAAGTAGTTGTAATTCTCTATTTTTCTTAATAATAATAAAATACTAATATTTTGCACTGGTTTTCCCTTCAATATTTTTCCAGGGACATTTTTCCAAAAATATTGTGGTCAGCTTTAATGTGTGTGTACATTATTTCTTAGTTCTATTATTTTCATTTTCCACAATGTATTTTTATTTATGAAGAATTATAGTGTGATTTATTCATTATTTTTCATTAATAATTAATAGAAGACAAATAAAATGCATAAGTTAGGAGAATAAATTCTAGTTGTTGCAGTTCGTGGAAATTTCACATGGTATCAAAACAAAAGGTTGTTATAGACCTAGACTAAGGTTGGTGTAGACCATATATATCAATGTATCAAAGAAAAGATCTAGCGAAGAGGGTTTGTCGCAAAGAGGTTTAAGGGTAGATCAACACAAAAAATATCTAGCACAAATGGTTTACAGCAAAAGTGTTTTGTAGAGTAAATAAGTGCAGGGCCTGGAAGCGAAAGAACGCGAGGGTTTCATAACTTGGATTTTTATTTTTTTCCATATTTTTTATTTCACATATTTTTCTAGATATGGCTACAATAGGATTAAGAGATCAATATAGGTTGGATGGAGCCACCAAATTTGTTATATTGAAGGCTAAGATATTATTTCTATTGGATGAGCATGATCAGTAGAAATTTTCTATAGTAGTTATTGTTGTGCCAACAGATCCCATCCAGTTTCATTAGTACAGGAGGGATAATGCCAAAGATAAGAGGATGATCCTTGATGGATTTAGGGATCACCTAATTCTTCATATCGTAGAAAAGGGAATAATGAAGGAGATGTAGGATGTCATCGTCAAGATGTACTAAGATCCATCAAAGAACCAGGAAATGATCCTCAAAGAAAACTTAAGGACAATCAAGATGAATAAGGGTGAGGATGTAACCACCTATCTATGAGGATTCAATTTGACAAATATGAGATATTTGTAGTAAGATAAAAGCCAAAAAATGATGATCTACTGTGTATAACACTCAATGGGTTTACCAATGAATTGTGTATATTCATCTAGGTGGTTTTTGGCTATGATAAGCTTCCGAATTGGGATCACCTATGGAGTGATTTTACTCAGTAGGAGTTGACACTCATATTGATCAAGGGCACTACTAGTAGCATTCATAAGGTACTGAAGCTGAAGGAGTAGCAGGATAATATCACTCTTACAGGAAAAGATAAAGTGAAGAAGGCTCCCAACTAGGGACAAGACTTAAAAGGATAAAAGAAGAAGAAGGAATTGTTGAAGGTCAAGTGTTTTTGTTGTGGTGAAATTGATAACTATGTCATATAGTGTCATAAGAGGAACAAGGACAAGAAGGAGAAGAAAAAAACAACATATGTAGAAATTGAGGATTTGTCTTCTTGGTTGGAGGATGAATGTGCATTGTTTGCAACATTATCCTCAAGAGGAGGAGCATGACACTCCAGTATGTCATATTGGGTAGGGTCCAAGGAAAAAAGTAGCAAGGGGATTATATCATAGCCAAGGAGGGTTTGAGAAATAGATCAAATCTAGTTTTTGTATATGGGATTCCTTAGTTGGATCATTACCTTTGTTACAAGAGCTCGAAGTAGTGAGACTCACTATTGTAGTGATGGGAGCAATGGAGAGGTAATATAGTGGCATCAATAGTGAGAGATCAGAGTAGTATAGTGGCAAATTGGTTCATCTACAGAGTGTAAGAGTATAATCATAGTAGAGCAGTGATAGCATGCTGTAAAGTGATTTTTGAACTATTTTCTTCAAATAGATGTCCAACTTCTCAATGTCAGAGGGGGATATATTTGCAAAGGGAGGATGTAGTCTCTCTAGAAGTGTGAGTTGACTAAAGCAAACAGAATTGTCAAGGAAATGAGGTACTTTGTTAGTTAGCATTAGAGAAATTTTGAGGTAAAATATGGGCCTCAAAACAAAAATGTGCAACAAAAATAAACTTATAAGAATGAATAGGATTCAATATGATAATGTCAACCATGGAGGATCATTCACAATTTTTGGAGTAAAATTTAACAAGATAAAAAATTAAAAAATTAAAAACTATTTTTTCAACTCATATTTTGAACTTATCTACCTACTATTTTACTCAAATTTCAAGCATGAGCACTCGTTGGATGAAGAATTTAATTTTAAATCTAAGGAGTAATCATGTTGCATACTTTCGATGGACCATGTTAAACACACACATGGTGCATGAAGAAACTAAACACACACATAGAAAGATAAGCATGAGATACTCATATTATTCACCATAGATGTACATTTATAATACAATGGTGTGACTCTTAGATTCATCTTCCAAGGTCACTTGGACTCCTTTGTGATTCTTCGCCTTCCACACCTACCCATAGAGGATTAGGTTTTCAACATTCCCCCCCTTAATCTGAAGGGGTATGTGTGAGTCCAAGAAGAGAGTTGTAATAAAAATATGAAAAATATGCATGGCAACACTTAGGCTGATTCAATTCTCTGAAATGTTGGCATAAAGAGGTGGTTTAAGGATGACCACCAACACTGGAACACAATGCTTATTGAAATTTTCGGAACTCTTCCAAAACTGGCAAGAAGCTAAGGGCTTCTGTTAGAGGAATTGCCCCTCATATTTGAAGAGGGAGACCTTCAACCTAAAAGAAGGGAAGTCTACAACCTGTGATGGTTTAAGGATGACCACCAACACTGGAATGCTTGATGCAATTCCTGGAACTCAACCAAAACTGGCAAGAAGATGAAGTCTTCTGTTAGAGGAAGTCATCTAAAAGAAGAAGAATATCAACCTCACATGGATGGTTTAAGGTTTTCCGTCAACCAAACGCATGCTCATGGGCATCTGTGTCTCTGGCTACAACTCTAAATCTGGAATGAGAGATTGTGGCTCAGGCTCACTTGATGTGACGTCGAAGCTTCTTGATGACCACCATTTTCCCCCCTGTCAGGTACAAGGTGAGATGATGGCAAAAACTCAACTGTAAGATTGTTCAATATCCGAGAACAAGTTCTTACATGCGACTTAAACATCTTCTTGGTTGTTGATGCCCATTGCGAAGAAGTGATCCATCCAAGATGAATCTTTGTTCTTGCAAGAGGCTTGTTTTTGAAGCATTTGTGTGAAGAATGAGTGTGCAGACCACAGTGCTTGCATGGGTGAAGATCAAAACAATGATCTTTCATATGGCCAACTTGATCACAGTTCTGGAATTTTACAATCTGTTGTTGTTGTTGTGGAAGTGGAGCAGGATTTGGAACAGCTGTAGGTGAACTGTCATAAAGAAATCTAGCACTCTGAAATTTGATGGGCTTGGATTAGTTCGAAATATGAAAGGACAACTCCTTGTCATATCCAAGACCAGTTCGATGCTTGTTATGGACAAGCTCTTCCCAAGGTCTGATGATGGGCTTCGGAAGTGTAGACTGAGCTACTGCATCTGCATGTAAATCAGCTCTTGTACAAGGAACTGAATTTGAATCGACTACAAATTTATATTCTTGCTTCTGATGAGAGTCATTCTCAATGTTCGGAACAGAAAAAAGTTCAGAATGATGACTCTTTTTTTGAATTTCATCTTGCTAAAGCTGAGACTCCAACTGCAAAAAATCAATCTTGTCTTGTGCATCTTGCAAGAAAGTTTGAATATTAAAAAGAGCATTCTTACTCATTTTTACCATATCATGAACAATGGAATGAATGAGGTTATGCAACAACTCTAATGCATCATTTATTTTAGCCATTTTCTCAACAACTCAGGCTCAAGAAATAAAGGTTGTCAGCTTCAACCAATAATGCACCCGTTTACAATGTGATTCAACTTACATTCAAAACAATAAAAGTGACTTCAAAGACCCTTTTCTTTCATGAACTTCCAATTATGGAATTCCCAAAGAACAAACTCTGCTACTCAAATTATGGAGGACCTCAAGGTGTAGACGTGGTTGTCTGACCAGCAAGCAACAATGACTCACGTCATAGAAGTATACAATAATTTCTCAACAACTCAAAGTTATACTTCAAACACTAAATGCAACTATGAATTAAGAAGCAATGCAATTTCACTGCAAATATTTTGTAAATGTGTAGCAAAAACTATTGTGCAATAACCCTTTAAGGCAGATAATTTCTCTCTTCTTCAAAGAACTGTTTTACACCAACAACTCTAATTCAACAAAAATATATTCACAAGCTGGGATGCTTCAATATCAATGAGTAGATGGTCTTGAGCTTGCTATATTACTTCACAATAAAGATGAAGGCAAAACTATGCGTGAATTTATGATGCCACTGTTGTTTTGAAAATAATGACCAATTTTCAACGTTTGCCTTCACGCTGTCAATCTCTTTTAGAGGGTCACCCTTCTATACATGCCACAAATCTTGGTCATTTTTTTTTATAGCATACAACACAAACTTCATTTTCCACTATGTAGACAATCCATCTATCCATTTACCATCTCCTCTCTCTCTTCTTCTTCTGCTGTTTTTTTTTTTTTTTTTTTTAAGAAAAAAAATTAGGAAAAAACAGAGGTATTATGTGGGGGAGGTGAAATCTGGGGGAGGTTTTAACTTAGGGGGGTTTTAACTAGGGGAGGATTTATCTGGGGGAGTGTGAAATTGGGGGAGATGTTTTCTTGGGGATGTGAAACTGGGGAAGGTATTTCTGGGGGGGGCCAATCTGTAAAAAAAAAAAAAAAAAAAAAATCATTTGCAGATTAAAAAAAAGGAGGGAATTAATTAAAAAAGGGGAAGGAATTAACTAGACATAGGAATGCAAAATGCATGGGTGGGAGGGAGGGAAGGCCGAGCGAGGGGGAGGGGAGGGTTGAGTGAGGGGGATGGGTCGAGGGGTGTTGAGACGGCCATGAGGAAGGTCGAGGGTTGGGGAGGGAGTGAGGGCCGATGGGAGGGAGGTTGTGAGGGAGTGTAAGCGGAGCGGAGGTAGGTGTGAGGTGGATGGAGGAGGGAGGCGGTAGTTTGCAGGAGGGAGAGGGTTGTAAGGGCCAAGGGGAGGGAGGGTCGTGAGGGCCGGAGGAGGGAGGGAGGACGAGGGGGTGCGAAAGAGGGGTGCGGGCGGGGGAGGGGCGTAAAATTGGACGGAGTCGGGAGCCGAGAGGGTGGGGAGAGTCCCGGGGGCGAGTGTAAGAAGCGCGTGAGGCCAAGGGCGTGTGTGAGGAGTGAGGGGGGATGGGTAGAGTTGTAGTGTAGGGAAACATAGGGAGAGGGGTGAGCAATGAGGGGGACGAGAGTGCAAAGCGTCGTGGGTAGTGTGACAGAGTCATGGGTAGTGTGGTGAGGGGGTGAGGGCAAGAGCTGAGAGACGAGGGGTGAGTGGAGCGTTGGCTGCATTGAGTGATGTGTGGAAGTTGAGGGTCGAGAGGTGAGGCTGCTCAGAAATTTTTATTTGTTTTCTTTTAAAACACACCAAATGCCAAAATATTTTAACTAGAATGAGAAATGGCAGAGATGAGGGAATGCTACAAAAATTTTAGTGTTTTAAAAAAAATTGTAAACTGTGGTCAGAATTTGAGCAGAAATTGTACACAGCAGAAATTGCACAGTGGTGTGCAGAAATAAAATTAGGCAGAATGTGCAGAAAAATTGCAGAATTTGCAGTAAAAACTCAGAATTTTTTTCAAGAATAGCAGAATGGAAAGAGCAGTGAAACAAAATGCCAGGAGCAGTAAAAAACTGAATGCAGCAGGGAGCAGTGAGAAAACCTGTAGACTTTTGAATGAACCCAATAGAATAATTTCTGAATGCTGCAAAATATTTATGAATGTTGCAGAAAATTTCTGAATGCTGCAAAAATTGATTCCTCAATGCTGCAGAAAATTTCTGAATGCTGCAAAAATTGACCAGAATTTTTGTAGATTTACACAGGCCACAAAAAACAAATGGCTCACACAAGGTTGAGCTAGTTATGAATGTATCATCTCTGATACCATGTTAAACACACACATGGTGTATGAAGAAACTAAACACACACATAGAAAGATAAGCATGAGATACTCATATTATTCACCATAGATGTACATTTATAATACAATGGTGTGACTCTTGGATTCATCTTCCAAGGTCACTTGGATTCCTTTGTGACTCTTCGCCTTCCACACCTACCCATGGAGGATTAGGTGTTCAACAAACCCTACTGCATGAAAAATGTAAAATACATGAAAAAGAATGATTGCAATCACGTTTTTTTATGTATTTCATATTTTTCATGTAGTAGGGTCCATCGAAGGTATGCAACATGGGTACTCCTTGGATGAAAAATAAAATTCCACATCTAATGATTGTTCATACTCAAAATTTGAGTAAAATCATAGGGAGGCAAGTTGAAAATATGAGTTGAAAAGTAGTTTTTTTTATTTTTTCCTTCCAAAAATTGATGACGTAATATAATCTTATTTTATTATTTCCACTATTATTTTATAATATTATTTAGGAGGCCCATTTTAGACCTCATAAATTATGTAATGATTGATTTCTAGAGGAGAAGCAGTTTTGAATTTGATGGTTCAATTTTTCAGTGGAGGTCGTTGTTATTTGAATTTTCGTTGTGAGATTGTCAGAGAGGACATAGTATATTACTGGTACACAACTGTGGAGGTCGATTGAGGGTCTCAAAGGGAGGAAAATTTGATTTGGAGTGGATTATTAGCTTCCATGAGGGGAGATCAACTAGCATAATTGAAGGGATGAATTCACTAGAGGTTTGCTAATTCGTGGAAACTAGTTGTATAATAGATGTTAGATACTAGTAGCGTGGACCAATTAAACTACAGTATGTCCCCATAGATCAACAGATTGTGGATATTCCCAAAAATTCCTTTATTAAGGAAATTTTTCTCTACTTTTGGGAGATGATGGGAGTAGTGGAAAATATGTTCCTCACGAAGAGGGAGTGTTAGTTTTTGGTAGCAGTAGATAGGTGTTCTAGTCTCTATGGTGTCTAAGAGGCTAAGGAACATGAGATCTCCAAAATAAAAAATAAAAACAAAATTGCGAAAAGAGCATTAGAAACACCCCAAATAGATCAATTATCCAATAATTAAGTATTTCTAAAATTTAACTTGGGAAAATTGGTTAATTAAATCGATTAATTGAGGAAAATTGATTTTTCTCTAAATATTTCCAGAAAAGTGACTTGATGGAGTCAAGATGGTCATAGTCATCAATTGAGATGTGATCATGGTCATTGGTTTCCCAATAGAATATTATAAGAGAAAATTGATGGGTTTTGGAGAAGACAGAGAGAGAACATTCAAGCAGTTTGACTTACACAATTGCAGTGATCCAACAAGGGCATAATTGACGCTAGTTGGGAGACATCAACAATGAGTTTTTTGGTAGTGAGAATTTCTATAGAAATTATCAAGAGGGTTTCCAAAATTCAAATGATAGGGAAGGAGGTTGTGTTTTCAACAGAGGAGGTTGAGATAACTAATGTGAGTAGCCAATTTCCTGAGTGTGATTTGCAGAAGTAGTATTACACTTCCAGTTGTCAGAAGGAGGTGCTAGTAGCTTCAATAGGTAGATCAACTTGCAGGGAGGAGTCCGAGATGTTATGAAAATTAATATGAGTAGGAAGTTCACATTCAAGGAAAACATTGCGAGTGTCATAGAGGACTATGAGTGGTGTGGACGAGGCCAGAACTATATGCTGAGGGGAAAAGAGTTTTCCCAAACACTTTCCACTTTAGATAAAATCACTTGCGATTTTCCAAAAAGGAAAGCAACTGTAATTCTCTATTTTTTTGAATAATAGTAAAACCCTCATCTACTACATTGTTTTCCCCTTTAGGATTTTTCCCGGGACGATTGTCCAAAAATATTGGTGTCATATTTATTGTGTCTTTGCATTTATTCTCAATTCCAATATTTGTTATGTCCCTATAATACTAATGCAGCCCTCTTATTGTTATGGTTAGTGTAGCCCCTTATTTTTATTTTTGTGCCATGTAGGCCCCATATTTTTATTGTTGTGCCCCATATAATCCCACTATTTTTATTTTTGTTCCATTACATTATTATTGTTATGGAGGCTCTGATTATATTGTGACCCCTTAGACTCCTATATATACAAAGGAGGCCTTGTCATTTTTATCATCCAATAATTTTTCATTTATGTAATTTGAAGGAGGTTTCCCCCTCAAAGAGGTTATTCTTGAAGTTGTTGATCTATATTTTCTCTATTTTGTGAGGTGGTTACATAACATTTAGTATCAGAGCTTTGGATTCTAGGGTTTCAATTCTTCAAACATATCATATTGGAATTTTCACTATAACTTTTTTTCTACGAAGCTTTAGAAGTTGAAATTGAAACCATGTGGATTTGAAATATTGGTGAATATCATGTACTAATTTCAGATCTTGGTTCATTGTATTTGTGGAGACATGATACGAAGTTAGGGTTTTTGCAGGCTCCATAATTTCATATCAAATAGGTGACCTAAGAAAAATCATCATAACTTTCTTTTCAGACATCAGATTTGAATTATGTAAAAAAAAATTGAAATTTTATAGATTTTACTTTTTCCTATAGAAATTTCAGGGCTGAATGTTGAAACATTGACACGTGGCATCCCCTACAACTTCGCTCTACTGAACCAGTCCATAATCAGGTCATTGTGGAAGATTTTGCATAACTCTATATTGAATAATCCAATATTGGTCTGACTTGTGGAATTGGAAAGAATATTCAAAGGGATGCAATAGGACCAAACTTTAGACCTTGGGAATACAAAATTTTCGAGTTACAACCATTTCCAGATTGAGCTCCTACAGGAAAGAGAAAGGTGTGTATGTTTTTTAAAATTTCATAACTTTTGTTTGAAAAATCAATTTGAAATGATTCCAATGGCATATTGAAGCATGTATATTAGTATTGGGTTATTATATTCCTCTCAAAAAAAATAATTCCACACCCATTAATCCCTTAGAAAGATATGTTATGATGCATGAAGAGGAAGAATTACAACATGAAATATCAAAATTACTGGACCAAGTGCAACAAATTTCACTCTCACAAAAAGGAACCAAAGATGACATGGATGGTTTAAAAGTAGACATGGAAGCTAACATGGATGTTTCAAAGGATGGCATGGAAGCTAAGATGGATGGTTTGAAAGTAGACATGGAATGTTTGAAGGAAGGCTTGAAAAAATTGTTGCAAGAAAGGTTTCCCGGTGGTGAAAAGGTAATCCATGAAAATCATGATGAGGACAAAAGGAATATGAATTGTGATTTTAGAAAATCCAATGTTGGATATAAGAACCACCACATTCCAAAGATCGATATGAGGAAATTTGATGGAAATGATCCAATAACATGGATACTACAAATGGAGAAATATTTTGATCTCCATGATGTGAAACACTCACAAAAGGTACACATTACAACTTTATAATTAGAACCCAATCAATTTGTATGGTATCGATGGATTTTTTGTCATAAACCACTTGTCGCATGGTAAATTTTTACAGAGGAAATGATAGCACATTATGAGGATACAAAGAGAAACACCTTCTTTAGCCAGTTCATAAATCTCAAACAAAAGTGTTCAATGGAAGAGCACATTGAGGACTTACAAAATTTGAATATCAAGGTAACAGATATTCCAAAGGAGCATAGAATTGATGTATTCATAGGGATTTTAAATGATAACATCCAACATGAGGTTCTCCTTTGAAAACCTGAATCATTGGAGAAGTCATTAAGGGTGGCAAGAAAAGTTGAAAGAAAAATTATTACAAGGAAGCCTACCACTCAACTATAAAGATGGGAGTTTTGTTGCTCCTAGCCTTCCACAACCTACAAGGTCGACACCACAAAAATTGGAGGAAAAAGGAGAAAAAGGGCTTTTTTAAAGTTGTGATACAAAATATGTAGGTTTTAACCCTGAACAGAAATTATCTACACACGAATCTTATAACAGAAAATAAACAATAGCGAGAGCATAAAACATAAAACAGATAAACACAGAGATTTTCCCCTGGATCCCAAATCGGGACGACCAGCTTGATTTTTCATTATATTCCTTTTAGTGTTACAACACATATATATACATGCTGAAGCATACATAAACCCCAATCCATTAACCCTGGATTAGAACATAACCGTAGTTCCCTTGATTGGATCTACAAAATACCAGTGGTCGAAAACCATCATGCCCGAAAACCATGTGCAAACCCATGCACAAAACCATGAACCCACGGGAGTTCCCATAGGAAATTAAGGACCAAAAATAACACATACCCAACATTCTTCCACTTGTTGTTTTCTTTCCACAGGGGGCCACAGGAGAGCTTAGTCATTGGGCCAATTCTTCAACACCCATTGTTTCTCTACACAAAAAGAGCTTCTGAGTGCTCACAGACTTCGTCAATGCATCTGCAACATTCTTCAAAGTGTCCACCTTTACGAGCAACACCCTTTTAGCCTCAACCATATCTCTAGCAAAGTGACATTGAACATCAATGTGCTTTGTCTTTGAATTATAAGCGGGGTTATTTTCCAAGAAAATTGCACTCCACGATCTATCCTTATATCTTGTTATACCAACCCCATACTTGAAAATAATCTTTGAAACCAAAATTATTCCTTTATTGCATGAGTGTTTTCCATGTATTCAACCTCTATAGTTGAAAGAACAACTACAGAATGTCTCTTGCTCATCCAACTGACTTCTCTTCACAAATAGGCTAAACACATACCCACATGTAGATCTTCTTTGGTCCAGATCTCCAGCCCAGTCTGCATCAACAAAACCATGATTGTCCAAAATTCTTTCCAATACTGGTCTTCCCTGGTAGCACAAGACATAATCACTAGTGCCACGTAAATATCTGAAAACCCGCATCACTAGTGTCCAATGCTCCTTCCCTGGGTTTGACATAAACCTGCTCAATACTCCCACTACATGTGCAATGTCTTGTCTAGTACAGACCATTGCATACATCGGGCTACCCACTGCACTTGCATATGGAACACAGGACATATCCTCCTCTTCTTCTTGTGTCTTGGGACATTGTTCAGCAGACATATTTGTACCTACAGGAATCATAACATTCATTGGTTTAATATCCTGCATATTGAAATTTTGCAATATAGTCTCGACATAATTCCTCTGGTTTAACCAGAGCTTCCTCTTTGCCCGATCTCTCTTAATTTCCATGCCCAAAATATAGTTTGCAGCACCAAGATCCTTCATGTCGAATTTGGAGAACGGTTGGGTCTTCAAATCTTGGTTAATTTCTTTGTCATTTCCAATCAACAACATATCATCCACATACAAGACCAGGGATATAACACGATCACCAATTAATTTAAAATAAACATGATGATCTGCTTATACGGTGAAGACAAGTCCAGAAGTATATAGGTATCAAATTTCGATACCACATCCTTATTAATTATTTTAGGACATACGGGAACTTCTTCAACCGCATGCAGTTCTTTCTTACCCTTCACCACAAAGCCTTCGGATTGCTTCACCATGTAGATCTCCTCTTCTAGATCCCGTGAAAGAAAGGTTGTCTTCACATCCATCTATTCTATCTCAAAATCAAATGTAGCAGCAACAGATAAAAGTAATCTAATAGAAGTAACCTTGGCAACAGGAGAAAAAATATCACCAAAATCAATTCCCGGCACCTGGGAATAACCTTTTGCTACCAACCGAGCTTTGTATTTCTCCACCTTGCCTTCTACATTCATATTCTTCTTAAACACCCATTTGCTCCCAATGGGCTTCCTTCCAGCCAGAAACTCCACCAAATCCCATGCATCGTGTTTGTGCAAGGATGCCATTTCATCAACCATGGCCTCCTTCTAGATTTTTCCATCCTCTGAATCCACTGCCTCCCTCACAGTTCTGGGTTCATCATTAGTTATAGTTAAGGCAAAACCTGAACAGAAAGCAGATGGACTATACCTTTCTGGTTGCCTTCTTTCCCGAACTGATCTTCTCAAAGCTGGAGTTTGTGGCTCTTCATCTTCTGAGTCTTCTTCTGTTGTAGAGTCTGATTCATCCTCCTTTAGCTCAAACTCTATCTTCTCGGGTTCCTTTGGTAGGACTTCATGTTTAACAACATCTTTCACTTCTCTAAACACCACATCTCGGTTGTACACAACCTTCCTTGTTTCTGGGTTCCAAAGCTTGTAACCCTTTAAACCATCCTTATACCCAATAAAGATGCACCTTTCAGATTTATTATCCAACTTGGTCATTTTCTCCTTTGGAACATGTACACATGCATCACATCCAAATACCCTTAGATGTGAAAGAGAGGGTTTCTTACCAGTCCATACCTCATGTGGAGTCTTATCCTCCAACGCTGATGAAGGTGATCTGTTAACTAAGTAACATGCAGTCTCCACTGCCTCTGCCCAGAATTCTTGTCCTAGCCCGGTACCACTGAGCATGCTTCTTGCCTTTTCCATCAGTGTTCTATTCATTCTTTCTGCAACTCCATTTTGCTGAGGTGTGTATGGAGTAGTCTTCTGTCGTGCTATACCACACTTCTTACCGAACTCTTCAAATTCCTTCTTGCAGAACTCCCCACCATTATCTGTCCTCAACGCCTTTATCTTCTTCTCTGTCTGGTTTTCCACCAGAGCCTTAAATTCTTTAAATTTGTCAAAGACTTCAGATTTCTTCCTCAAGAAATATATCCATGTATTCCTTGAGAAGTCATCTATGAATGAAACATAGTACACAGACTTTCCCAGTGACAGAACTGACACAGGCCCAAACACATCACTGTGCACAAGTTCTAATATCTTGTTCGCCCTCTTAGCACCAGAAGGAAAACTCACCCGATTCTCCTTCCCATATACACAATGTTCACAGAAATCGAAATCCAGAGAACAATTAGACATACCTTCTACCATACCATCTCTATGCAGTATCCGAAGGCCCTTCTCTCCAACATGTCCAAGCCTTTGATGCCATAGCATGGTCTTTTCTCCAGAGACATCTAGGCTTTCCGCTCCACTTTCAGGAACCATAGAACTGTTACACCCATCAATAACGGTGCTACCTGTTAGCTTATGCATAGTTCAGTCCCGAGACTCCCGCATTAATACGGTGCTCCCCGAACCATCTTGGGACAGGTTTCCGGGCTCTTGTTTTTACACACCGCATCATCCATCACCCCTTCTGATTAGATTTACGGCCAATGCGAGAATATCACGGAACACCAAAGAAGTGTTCTAATCCTTCCACCTTGCAGCTTTAGCTTGACCTTTCCACGTCCGACGATTCTGGCCTTCCTATCATCCCCTAGGAAGACATCACCACCATCATATTTCTCATATTCGCAAAACCACTCCCTATGGGGAGTGAAGTGAAAGGATGCACCTGAGTCAATCAACCATGAATCATGATCTACATGTGTATTTGAAGAAGAAGCCAAATACACATCCCCACCTTCATCTGAGGTGGTTTTTGCCTCTGCAGAAGGAGCTTCATCAGATCCCTTTCCTTTCTCAGGAGCTTTAGATCTACATTCCTTTTTGTAGTGTCCTTCCTTTCCACATTTCCAACACACCTTTACAAACTTTCCAGGAGATTTAGATCTCCCACTCGAAACCTTATTCTTGTTTCTGTTTTGGGACCTTCCTCGTACAGATAAGGCATCTCCATTTTGACCCTCCATATTTCTCCGTCTCATTTCCTCCGACAGCAAGGCTGAGACAATGTCATAAAAATTCAAGGTAGTTGTGTTGCTACCTATTGCAATAACCAGACTGTCCCACGAGTCTGGTAGAGAACACAACAAACTGATGCACTTATCTTCATCTGAGATTTTAATATCAACAGATGACAGCTGACTTACCACAGTATTGAAGGCGTTCAGATGCTCACGTCATGAGGTCTCCGTGTCGTCCTCAAGGTTATCGGCTTTTCCATAGGAACAATTTATTCACCAGAGACTTAGATTGGTACAAAGTCCCAAATTTTTCCCACAAATTATTTATCGTAGCTTCCCCAGATACATTCAACAATACTGAATCTGAGACACACAACAGTGTTGTGCTCTTCGCTTTCTGATCCAACTTCTTCTAGTCTTAATCTGACATTGCCGTTGGTTTAGTACCTGGATCTACCGCGATCCACTGATCTTTATCCACTAGCAGATCCTCCATCTTAAGCTTCCACAACTCAAATCTGACCATTAAATTTATCAATCTCTATATTTCCATTGCTCGCCATCTTCTTTCACCGCAAGAATTGGTCTCGTAGATCTCCCACTGAATAGGGTCTACCACAGGCCCGGGAAAAAAACCCCTCAACAGCAAAGGCGTCCCCTTGAAACCAAAACAACTCTGACCCCAAATGTAGGTTTTAACCATGTACAGAAATTATCTACAAACGAATCTTAAAACCAGAAAATAAACAATAGCGAGAACATAAAACATAAAACAGATATACATAGAGATTTCCTCTGGATCCAAAATCGGGACGACCAACTTGATTTTTCATTTTATTCCTTTTAGTGTTACAACACATATATATACATGCCAAAGAATACATAAACCCCAATCCATTAACCCTAGATTAGAACATAGCAGTAATTATATAATTACAATGGGATCTACAAAAATGCAGGGGTGAAAACCTTGTTTGTCACTGTGTACAAAACCGTGCACAAACCATGGGCCTTGGGACTACACATGGAAGTGGGACCAAAAATTTTCGTCGGGGCGCTGCCCCGGACCCCGACAGGGGGGGCTATCGTCCCCCTACGCATGCTTAGTCATGGAAAGAATATAACACATACCCGACAAAATACACTAAAGTTCATAAGTGTGCTGATAAAATTTTATTTTACATAGATTGTGAAGAGGAGGAACAAAAGGAACAAGAAACATAAAAAGAGGGGGATATACACCAAGAACCAACCCCAGAGAAAAAAGAAATGAATCCGACCATATCTTTTAATTCATTGGTAGGAATTACCACTCCTAAAACTCTTAAGATAGAAGGATATATCAATAAAATGTAATAGTGTTGATTGATTCAGGTAGTACCCATAATTTTATTCATTGTAAGATAGCCAAAGAATTGAGTTGCTTCTTATATCCAGCACGAGAGTTTCAAGTGATGGTTGCAAATGGAGGAACTATAAATTGCTCTAGAAATTTCCATAATATCAAGCTAACCATGGGGGAATATGTATTGAATGGTCCAATTCTTTCCATTCCAATGGTTGGTGTTGATGTTGAACTAGAAGCAGGGAAAATTTTAAGGATGGAAGTATATCTTAAATTTTATAAATCTCGGTAAATCTTACTAGTCCTAATATGAAAATTGTAAATTTTTTGGTGATATTTTTGTAAAAATATATATATTTCTAATGAATTTTTACTAGCATAAATCAATTTTTGGAAAATTTTAAGATAAAATAATTTTATACTATAAAATTTGGGAAATTCATTTTTAGAAAATATGGAAATTAGCGAATAAGGTTTTTGGAAAAAGCATGGAAAATTAGCCCACCTGCGAATATTAGCCCCTAAAATATTCCTTCACTAGGAGTCCAATGGTTACAATATTTGGGGACGATGCCTTTTAATTTTCAAAAACTTTTCTCGAAATATTTTTGGGAAGGAAATTAAATTACGGGGTATCATTGATCCAGGTGGATATTGGTGGTCACCCGCCTATTCCACTTGGGGCTCCACCATTGTCTATTTTAGTTTTTCAGTTTCGGCACAGTTTACTATTTTTAGCAGTTTTTCGGGTCCTAAACTTCTGGAGCCGTTTTGAGGCCTAACGTTTTGGGAAAACGGAGGGCGGCATGGGTCCATGGGCCAGGTGTTGCCCATTCAGAGCCATTCCTCGGCTAGATATTTCAAACGGTATGAGTACTGTGTCCTCAGGCTTTTTCATTAAAGTTACGCCCCTGGGAAGTTGAAACACCAATTTACCCCAAACGGGGCCCATAGTTTTGGCGCTTCATCTCCTAGGGTTAGGGTTTTGGCTGTTTAGGATTTCCCATGGTTTCTAAATGATAAATAGGCCCTCGAGCCTCATTGTAACTCAGTTCAGAGGCCGATAGCCGCCACATCTCTTCTCAGAGATAGCTACCAGCGCCCTAGCTAGTTTTATTTCCATTCTGTCTGTAAGCAAATTTCAGTTCTTTGATATTAATGAAATGAAGTGTTATTTCCGCTGCATCTCTGTCTTTATGTTTATATGTTTATTCTGTTGCGTTTCTGCATAAATCCGGATCAGTGGTATCAGAGCGGTCTGCTTTTTCTCGATCCTTCTTTGCATGTCCCTAACGAGGTCGGGGTATAAGGAGCTAGGGCTCGATCTGGTGGAACCTTTGCAAGATCAGCCTCGCAAACCTCGACGGACGCCCATGGGGGACGAAAAGAAAGATGAGGGAGCAGGAGATCCTATCAAAATATTGCTCGAGGAAGCCCTCGAAAGACAAAGGAACGTGATGATGGATAACTTTGCTCAGATCCTTCAACGGCTACCCACCGACGGCGCATCTGCATCCAGCAGCCACTCTGGAGGCGCGACTCCTTTTAAGGTGTTGAGCCTCAAATTTGTGCTTTCCTTCACCTCATTTTACCTCATTCTCCCTTGTCCATTTTTATTTTTAACCCAATTGATCAATAAAAATAGTTAGAATTACTTCTAGAATGGTTTACATGACTGACTTGTTGAATTTTGTGATTGTTGCCATTGTTAAGCATTTTGACCGGAACTAGCTGCAGAATGCAGGCATTCCGTAGCTAACCGGCGATTCTGCAGCTACCTTTATGTTTGAGTATGTTCCGGGTGGCCTCTTGAGGAAAAACGCATATGGGCATGATCCACGTCGTGCCTACATGGTGTGTTGCTCGTCATGGAAGAGGAAATGAATTCTGGGTACGGTTATGCACGTGGGAACACATTTGTGAAGGAAGACTCCTACTAGGATTGTCTCAGTCCAGGTGTCTTTTCTTCTTCACGTAGCCACCTCAAAGACTCCTAAGATGATTCGGATAAGGAAAGACATCATTCCTAAATTATTGTAATTATTTTTATTTGCATTTACTTTATAAACTCTTGAGTAGGCCGAGAGCTTAGCTAGAGAGAGAGAGAGAGAGATTTTGTGTTAGATTTGCTGTTAGATTTTGTGTAAACTCTGTGTTACGTCTTTGAAGACACAGAGCATTATGTTCAAACTATTGCATTGTTAATGGAGCAGACAAAGTTATCTTGAAGGCATGATTTAATTTGGAGTTGAATGCCGTCAAGTGGTAGAGGGCCCCTGCCTCTTGCACGGATTTCTTTTGCGTAAACTAGATAAGTTTTTCCTAGCTGCCTTTACATTTTGCATTTGAATTGGTAGTTGTTTTGTTTTATCTACTGTGGTCGTATTCATTCTAGCTCTTCCACCATAAGACATTCTTCCAACAGACTAAAATGATGAATGTTTAATGACTATGGTATTGTAGGATAGGAGTTAAATTTGTATTTGTTTTTAATTTAGCTACTGTAGTCATATTCGTTCCATCTCTTCCACAAGAAGACATTCTTCCAACAGACTAAAATGATGAATGATTAATGACTATGGTATCGTAGGATAGGAGTTGAATTTGTATTTGTTTTAACTAGATACTGTAGTTATATTCATTCCAGTTCTTCCACAAGAAGACATTCTTCCAACAGATCATAACAATGAATGATGAATAACTATAAGTGCTGTAGGAATTAGTGTAGTTTTGCTATTCACTATCATAGTTACACTTGTTCTAATCACTCTTCCACAAGAAGAAATTCTTCCAAGACATCCTTAAGAAGTTCAAGATATGACCATGATGTGATAGCTTAGTTTTTCATTTGCTTTCTGTTCATTTGCTTTCAATTGCATACAATTACACAGTTAGAATTGTTCTATCCCTTCCAAAAGAAGGAACTCTTCCAAAATATCACTAATGATGAACAAAAAGATTGTGTAACTTCATAGAATAATGCATGTTAGATAGAATGCTCCGGAGTTTCATTTTGCATTTAATTCATGTTCATCTACTTTGTTTCAAGTTTGATGGTGACTTATAGTTTAACATTGTTCTAGTTTAGAAGCATCTTAAGTTCATGCTTAAATTAACTCATTGCACTTGCATCTCATAGTCACATTGTCATCCTTTGCACAATAGATCACTTTAGTTGTTAGGATTCACAAGACAACCTTCATTATTTACAAATATCTTTTTGTTCTAAAAACCACCAGTGCTCCATAACCATAGGAACAGAAGATAACATCACTACAAGGTCTGAAATATCTCTGCAATTTCCTCATCATAAACAGAGCTCTTCCTCAAAAGAACTACTTTGAAAAGAAATCAACAACTCTTTGAGTATAGGTTCTGAGACATTCAATTAAATTGCAGAATAGAACTAGGAATTAGTCATGGAATAGATGAGCTTAGAATAAAATGTTGCATCCTATACAACAATCCTCCCTTTTTCTAAATTTTAGAAATAAAATTTAGAAATAGGGTCCCTTTCTTTTTAGAAATAAAACACTTAGAAATAAAATTCATTGTTTTGAAATTTCATATTCAAAAAACTTATAGTCCGATCTAATATAAAAGGCATTATCATAAAAACAAATCAAAGTTAAAAGCTCAATCGCAATCGGAGAATCGGAAAAAACACTCAAAAGAAATATCATATGCCCATTTCAAATCTTCCGATGCGATTAGTCCAATCGGAAGATTCTAAATCGCTAAGAGTTTAAAACAATTAAATAAAGCTTCCGATGCGATGCGGTCGATCGCAATCGATCAATCGGGACAATCTTTAAAAAACTCTTTACGCTTAGTTGAAATTCCCCGATCCGATGTGCATTTGATAATAAGCGCTTTTAAAAGAAAATCGAACATTTGTTTAAAAAATATGGTAGACCCCATCATCAGAGATCGGAAAGATCTGCAATCGCAATCGATCAATCGGGATAAACGTATTGTGATACTCATTTGCCATTCGAAAACTTCCGATGCGATTCATCTATTTTGCATACGAAGATTTTTGTTGAATATATTAATATATCACAAGCGCAAAATCTTTATTGGTACGAAAGGCATTCAATAACGAATCAAATGAATATGGTTTGTGATTTGGTTTTAAATACTTAAGTGTGACCCAAAAGGAGCATTTACGCAACAAATGAATGAAAACCATAAATTCATAAATCATTCCGTTTGAATGATTTGTTGAGCACGACTGAGAGTTTATTGTCTTGCAGAGCCAAAGAACACCAAGTTCTTTCATTCACAGACAAAGAGAAGCGGTAGCAGACGTAGAAATGTCAAAAAGAGGGAGAAGAAATAAGACTTTTCTACCAGTGAAGTTTGCCGAGACTCCTACAGTCTCAAAAGAAAAGCCCATAAAGCTAAGGCTAGTCACAGATACATCATGCCAAGGTCTTGGAAAAATGACATGGGACACAGTCTACAACCTGTTGGAAAAATTAGACCCCAAGGGTACAGTGGAGAAGGCATCAGTTCCAGACGAGGATAGCTCGGATTCCGACTCTGACATCAATGAAAGAACACTTGCAAATTCATTTCTGCATCGAATTGCAGCCAGAGCAAGCATCATGCCTTACTATGATGTAGTTCGATGGATTATTGACAGCGTAAAGATAAAAGATAGAATGTTTATTTCAGCATCCGGAGTGCCTTTCAGCTCATTTAAAGCAGAAGACTTGAAAGCAATGTATCATCTTCCAGACCCACAGAAGGTGTATAACAAGGAATTTATCAAAGAATTTGCTGATGATAACAAAGTCCAATCCGACCCTATCAGAAATTGGAGGAAAAACCCAGAGAAGCACAGAAATGAAGCATCCGGTATGTATTCTGTAGATTCTCTTCTGCCTCCATATTCCTATGCAGCTGCCATGATGTGTAGGTTATTTGGCAATGATAATTCAGCTAGGTTTTCTATACAAATGGTCCCATTAATCCTAGCTACTGTGAATTTCGACATTATGGATTGGGCTGTTATTCTTTCTGATAGAATGGCCAATAGGATCCTTGAATACAGACAAGAAAAAACTGCTGGAAATTCTACTCCCTTTTTCTTTTGTGCCTATATTCTTGATGCTATTTGTTTCAATTCCGAATTTCCCTTATTTGGATGGAAATGGACTCCCAATAACCCCCTTCCAATCCATATTTATCATAAATTGCTTTGGAAGATTCATTTCCAAGATAATGTATATAGAATCTGTCATGGCTTCCTCATTCCCATTTTCCAAACCATTTTTTAATCGCTTTCCCCCTAGGATTTCTGATAAAGCTAAAGCCGACCTGTCTGCAATCGGAGATTGGTTTGGGGAGGAAAAATTTACTTACATCAGAGTTTTTGGTAGTATAGTGGAACCGCATGTTCTTCCGCTTTTTGTCCCAGACAAACTTCTCGCTCAAGAAGTTTCTTATCAATTGACAATTGAAGGTATATCTAGGTCTTTGAACAACAGCAAGAATAAAATGTGGCCTCAATTCCCACTCAATTGTGGTCATTTCACTCTAAATGATTTCAAGCATGCAGAAAAGGAAGTCTTCAAGATAAGAGGTTGTAAATTTGCAACCATTCTTGGAAGACAGTATGATCCAAAAAAGATAGCATTTGATGTCACTGCTTCAGTTTCAATTGCTCGTTTTGAGCATGAACCAGATATGTTCGATGATTTGTTTATTTCATTAGATAATTTTCCTCAGATTTTTGACTTGATCAAGTCTACATTTCAACAGGAGGAAATAAATAAATTTCTCTTATTTAGAAGCCATAGATTGTTGAGAGTACCTCTAGACCAGCTGAGAACTCAAATCCAAAAATCAGAGACAGAAGGTACATCCGGCCAAATGCTAATAGAAACATCTACCAGCAAAATCATTACACAATCGGCTGTCAACCAGCCGATTGTACATTCTCAAAAAGTGATCACTATTGACAAACTTGATGCCCCAAAGGGGAATACTGCTCAAATGACAGACAAATGCACAAATATCAATGATGAGGTGCATAATCAAAAGGATGGATCAGATGACAAAAGCACCAAGCAGAACATAGATAAAGAGAAAGAAAAAGAAATAACTAAGGAGATTACGGTTTCCACTAATCTTGATATTTCTTCTCAGCTATTAAATCAATATGATCAGTTTGCTCAACAGCTTGGATTACAGGATAAAGGTTCAGAACAAATAGAGCAGGATGTTGAAATCATTCCTGAACATCCTACAGGGCATATTGTATTAAAGGGTGAGGAGATCCCTCCTTTGGATGTGTTTTACAGCCCTAAACATAAGGCTGTTGTCAAAAGACAAAGAAAGAAAAGAAAAACAGAACAGGGTATATTTTCTACTCCATCAGAGGAGTTGATGAATATTGTTTATAAGAACAGTGAAATGAATCCATTTGAAGACCTTACGAAATTGTCACAGTATACAGGAGCTTATAGTGCTGCAACAGTTGATAAAGTTGAAGAAGTTTCTCAACTAATAACTCAGAAAGATCTTCACATAGCTTCACTGGAAGAAAAAGCTAAGGAGAATCAGCAACTGATCAGCCAATTGCAGCAACAACTACAGGATCAGACATTTAGGTCTAAAGAATTGGAGAAACAGCTTGTGGAAGAAAAGAAGAAGATTGATGAAAAGCTTTTAGGCAAACAAAAGCAGCTAAATGAAGAAATTTCTAAGTTGCAGAGTCTG
Source organism: Pinus albicaulis (assembly GCA_034641835.2). Classification (NCBI taxonomy): domain Eukaryota; kingdom Viridiplantae; phylum Streptophyta; class Pinopsida; order Pinales; family Pinaceae; genus Pinus; species Pinus albicaulis. The sequence goes on along the minus strand of CM076571.1, from coordinate 758,137,758 downwards.
TTACAAGATGAGGAAAAGGCAAAAATGATTCAAGAAAAGGAATTCCAAGCAACTTTGGATAAGTTTAAAGATTATCCAAAGTTAAATGAATTCAAATCGGAAGCCCTTGAAGCTAATAAATTATTGACTCAGCAGTTAATTGAATTTTGCTCAAAACTGTCACAAGCAGAACCCTTTTGTGAGATTACTGCATCTTTGATCCAAACTATCATAACTCTTAGACAAGAAATAGATGATGCCGATGAAAAGATTTCTGAGTTTCTCAACTGGCAGGATACAGAAAAGGGAAAAGAAGCAAATCTTCCTAGGATAGAGGAAAAACACAAAGAAATCCTGTTTACAGAATGGGAACATCAATTAATGAAATCTGATAGAGCACTATCAAGGGCCAGAAATATAATGAACAATCTCACGCAATTCATAAATGACAGCCTATATTCAATTAATCTCATTTCAGACTGTATTCCTGGCAGTTTGCCAAAGATAAAATAAACTGAAGACAGGTGGAGAGAAGAAATGGAAAGGAAAAGTCAACAAATCGGCAAACTTCAAACTATATCCTGGGATAGTATGTGGACTCATGTGATCAAGCCAAACAATCAACAGACAGCTATCAAAATTCTATCAAACGCTATCGATTGTCTAATTCCAGAATTTTCTGACGCCACCTATGCTGGACAGTTGCATACTAAGATGAGTCATCCACCAAGACTCCGAGATATGTTGAACATTTGCAACTTGGCTTCATCAAGCGAAGGAGAAAAACAATGAATCAGTTTTATTCAAAATAGCATTTCAGTTTTAAATTGATAGATTGTAGCAGTAGTATTAGGATTTTGTTATGTAATTTTATTATTTAAATCCCTCTCATGCATTTAGAGAGGGATCGGAAGTTGTAATATTTTGGAGGATTTGGAGCTAACATTTCTGTACTTCATTCCTTATTATATTTCTATGAAAGATCACATCTGGTGAGTTTTGTGCTCAAATTATCTTTGAAGTGTTGCATTTTTGTGCCTTTGGAGTTAATTTTACATCGGAGTTACTAGATCAGAGTATCATACTTCGTTTGACAGTCTGCAATATGAATGAGGTATTTTTATCCATTCATTGTTAATTGTCTCTGTTATATGGTATTCGTTTGAAGAATTTGCTATCATTTATATATTTGATTTTCATAATATTTCCTCTTTATATTATCATTTCTGAGTATAATTGGAATATTATCATTTATATACATATATGAATGGTATATGATGATGAATGCAATATGCTAATATAACTCTGTATAATTTATTAAACAGAGTTATCTTTATTCGTTTCTGCACATTTCAATTTAATTAATAATACATTTTCATGGTTATTATTAGATTGAAACAATCCTAAGTTGTATTCACATATTATTACCCGGGTTAAAATTAGAATTTCTTTATCAGCATTTAGTTTAGATTAGATAGTTTTATTATTATGTCAATTTAGTCCCATTTTCACCCATTCAATTCAATCCACTTAGTTATAAGGAAACTGGTCCTTTAAATCCAGTCGGAGCCACCATCCCAAACGGAAAAGGAGCTGTCTTAAGGTCCCGACCGGGTGGTTTTCCCCCAATGTTTGAAGCAGAGACTTTCTAGGCTTCAACATTTTTGGCGCTAGAAGGAGGGCATCCTACTGTGAATGGCAAGCAAACCCAAATCTACAAACCATTCTAAGAGTAATTCTCCCTCCCCATCACCTCGTACTTCCAAATTGTCTGCTGATTCCTCAGCATCCAAGCAAGAAGAAGAGGTATCCACTATCACTGCTCAAACTCACCATACTTCAGAACAATTAAGTCTTGAATCTCCTGAAGTTCAGTCTCTCATCCAGAAACTTCAGAGCTTCTCGATTTCACCACCGAAATCTGAGCTATCTCAAAGCAGTGAGACTTCGCAATTCAATCTACCTCACCCTCTTACTAGACTTCAGAGTGAAAAGCTCGGTATTGAACCTACTGAATTTCCTTTACCTAAAAGGAAAAAGGCAAAGAAAAATACTGAAGATTCTGACAGTGAAGCACTTTCATCCACATCTTCCATCTCATCTTCCCCAGTGCAAAGTCAACCATCCACTCCCTCATTACATACCGTTGTTAATCAGGAATTGAGAACTTCAACATCTCAAACTATTCACTCCTCAATATCAATTCCTTCCCAGACATCTGGAATCTCAACAGCAGTATCATCCACCACTGGTATTACAATGGCAGATCCATGGACCAGACCTGGTGCAGTCAATATGCCCGCACCATTACATGCATTACCAGATGCTCCTGAAAAATGGCTACCCAAGTTTAATCCAGAAAATGGAACCCAAGCTGAGGAACATATCAATAACTTCATGTTAGCAGTTAATTTGAAGGGAGTAACTGAGCAAGATGTCGTTGTTAGGCTTTTTCCCTATACATTGCAAGGATCAGCAGGATCCTGGTATTTTTCCCTGCCTTCTGATTCTATTACCAGTTGGGACATTTGCCAAGAACAGTTTCTCACTAAGTATGGAGACGATAGATCTTTAGCTACACTAATAAATGATCTCTCCAATCTTAGGATAGAGCATAGGAAACCCATTAAAGAATTTAATGCTCGTTTCAATAAACTTTTGAATAAAATCCCAACGACTTCCAAACCAAGTGAACAAATCAGAAGTGAGTGGTATATTACTGCCCTACCTGCCAATATAGCTATTTTTGTAGACAGGGCCGCAAAACCAACACTTGCTGAAAACATGAAAGAAGCACTTGCTGTGGAAAAACGTATTAATGCTCTAGAAAAGAAAGCAGCTCTTGAGAAAAAAAAAACCAAAAAAGTTTCATTCAAAGAAGATTCAAAGAAGAAAATCTCAAAAGATCCATATGATATGGAAGGCCTCCAAAAAGTTCTCAAGACTATGTCAAATGAAATGATTGAAATTAAGAAACAAGTAGCTGAAACTTCAACCCAGAGGCCCTTCAAGAATTATAAGAAAACCGAATCAAAACCGCCAAATATCGTATCTTATGCAGAATCAGATCAAGAAGAGGAAGAAGAGGAAACAATCTCATCAACTGATAATGAAGAGGAAATTGTTGAATGTCATGGCATGTGGGATTTCATACTACCCAACTCCGATACAGATAATGATGAAGAAGCTTTACCTGTCTCTACTAGGAGTAAAGGTACTCCCGAACCTGTTCAGACAACTTCAAAGAAACGGAGTGCAGGTGCTGCTACAACAAAAGAAAAAGTACCTACAAAGAAATCACCCGCAGCAGTTCCCCAAAACCCACCTTCAACTTCATATACTCTTCCAACATCCAAAACATTAGTAGTATCCGATTCAATGGATTACAATATTGTTGATGATATGAAGAAAACTAAGGCAAACATAACTATGTTTGAACTTAGCAAATTAAAACATCAACAGAAATTGCTTCTCAAAGAATTGAATGTTGTTCCCTGTTCACCTCTTCCCAGTGCTAAAGCTGCAAATGATTCTGGTCAACCACCTTCTGGTATGATAGAAGCTACTGATTCAATCCTGATTGGGGATAGATCAAATTCTCACACTCCACCCTTCCTTTTGACTTTTGAGATCTACAACAGAAACCTACACAATTGTTTGATTGACTCAGGGGCATCATCCAATATAATGCCAGCTTCAGTTTGTTCTAAACTGAACATAGAACCCAAAAAGTCTTCCATACACATTGTACAGTTAGACCGAAGCAAGGTCCAGGTTTTAGGAGAGATTAACTCCGTAACTATCAGGTTAGCAGCTGATCCACGGGTAGTTCAACGAATTGATATCTTAATAGCTGATATACCTGAATTTTATGGGTTGATTTTAAGTAGAGATTGGTCTGAAAAGCTCCGCGGATATATTTCTACCGATTGGTCTCACATGTGGTTACCTTATGGAGGAAAGCCAAATCAAATAAAAATCAATCGAGAGAAACACATGACCCATACTGTAACAGATTTTGAACAGGAAAATCAACCAATTGCATTTAATAACAACATCTTGGGAAATTATTCATCAGATTCATTTTTTGGAAATCTCACTGCCCAACCATCCCCTTTCTCAGTAAACAATTTAACATCACAGATTGAAAAATATTCACAAACTGATAGGTCAAGATGTTTTAGTGATACTGGGGAAATTGTAAATAATCTTGTTAATACTTCTTTATTTTGGTCTTTATATTTTGATGGCTCTAAATCTAACGAAGGTTCAGGAGCAGGGTGTATCTTGGTTAGCCCACAAGGTGAAAAGACAATGCTGTCCTGTAGGTTAGAATTTGAATGCACGAACAATACAGCTGAGTATGAAGCTCTAGTCCAAGGTTTGTATAAAGCAATTGGCCTTAAAGTGCAATATTTGAAAGTATTCGGCGATTCTGAAATTATTGTCAAACAGGTGAGGAATACAATTCACTGTCTTTCAAATCACCTCAAACATTATCAATCGCTGGTTCAAGAACTCACCACACACTTTTCTGCATTCAATATTTCTTCCATCCCTAGGTCTCAAAATTCAGCAGAAGACTTGCTAGCCAATGTTGCTTCCAGACTCATACCTTCTGAAGATTTTAGCCCAGATAGATTTTCAATAGAATTACTTTTTAGACCATCTGTCCCAGACAATGTTACAAATTGGAGAGTTTTTTGCCATGATCAAGATATCTTGAACTTCATGACTTCTGAGAAATCATATGATGATCAAATTATCGACGAAGAAGAACATGACTTACAAATTTCTTCAAAAAGTAATGAAAATCCCATTCCGAAATCTGTTGTTAGATTGGAGGACTTGTATGATATTAAAGACAGATTCAAGAAAGTCACTAATACCAAGCTTCAAAGTTCTACTTTGAAATTTGAATTAGTGAATCTTGGTTCTGATTCAAAACCTCAAAATGTTAATTTAGGACTTAATTTAACATCAGAGGGAAGAGATGCCTTCATTAAACTATTGAACAAATACAAAAATGTTTTCGCTTGGAATTATGATGATTTAAAAACATATGATACTTCAGTTATTCAGCACACAATTCCAATGCTTACCGATATTAAACCTGTTCAACAGAAGCTAAGGAAAGTTCATCCAAATCTTGAAGATCAAATCAAATCAGAACTTAATAAACTTTTGAAAGCCAAAATCATTTTTCCTGTCAGGCATTCCAATTGGGTTTCCAATATGGTACCTGTAAGGAAGAAAAATGGTGATATAAGAATCTGTATTGATTTCAGGAATTTAAACAAGGCATGTTTGAAAGACAATTTCCCATTGCCAACCATGGAGCAGATACTTCAAAAAGTAGCTGGTTCTGAACTTATGTCCTTTCTTGATGGATTTTCAGGCTATAATCAAGTCTTGGTTCATCCAGATGACAGATTGAAAAAAACTTTCAGAACGAAATGGGGGACTTATGCTTATCAAAAAATGCCTTTTGGATTAATAAATGCAGGAGCAACTTTCCAAAGAGCCATGGACATAGCATTTAAAGGTCTGATCAATAAAGCAGTGGTTGTTTATCTCGATGATATAACAGTATTCTCAAAAAACAGAACCAATCATCTACATGATCTAAAACAAATATTTGAAATATGTAGAAGGTTTGGTATTTCATTAAATCCGAAAAAATCTTTCTTTGCTTTGGATGAAGGAAAACTTTTAGGATTTGTTGTATCAAAAGATGGTATATACATTGATCCAGACAGAGTTAAAGAAATCTCTGATATTTCTTTACCTCATAACAAAACATCCATGCAATCATTTCTTGGACAGATCAATTTTGTAAAAAGATTCATTCCTGATTTTTCTTTAATTGTTTTACCTATGCAAAATATGATCAAGAAGAATTCAGTATTCAAATGGGGGCATAAAGAAAAAGAAGCCTTTGAGTTAATCAAACAGGCAATCATTAATGCACCAACATTAAGTACTCCGGATTTTTCTAAAGATTTTATTTTGTATACTTTAGCCACAGAGACATCTTATGCAGCTGTTTTAACACAACTCAATGATCAGAAAATTGAAGCACCAATTTCATTCTTTAGTTCAAATCTGCAAGGAGCTGAACTGAATTATTTCGATGTTGAAAAACAAGCCTTTGCTGTGTTCAAATCAATCAAGCATTTCAGACCTTTTCTCTTAAAAACTCATACAAAAATCATTGTCCCATTCTCAGCAGTGAGGCAATTATTAAGTCAGAGAGAAGTAGGAGAAAAACGAGCTAACTGGGTAACAGCCCTACAAGAATATGATGTTGATATTAAACCAGCTAAGATTGTTAGAGGACAAGGTTTTTGCAGATTATTAGCAGGATCTCATAACATACGAGAGAATGATCATTCAAATCAAGATATTCAAGTAAATCAGATAAGTGTTACGGATTCTGAGTCTCAGTATTCTGATCTCATCTATTACTTAAAAAATGGGTATGCTCCTTCTGATCTCAGTTATAAGAAAAAACGTGCTTTAAGATTAAAAGCTGTTAAATATGAGATCATTGATGATGTGTTGTTTAGAAAAAATTATGATTCAATTTTGTTGAGATGTCTAGAAAAGACTGAGGCTGAAAAGGTTTTGCAGGAGTTGCATGATGGACCAGCAGGAGGTCATTTTGGAGGTGACACCACAGCTCAAAAAATAATTCGTGCTGGCTATTATTGGCCTACCCTTTTTAAAGATACACATGAATATGTAAGAAAGTGCAGAATCTGCCAAACTGCAAGTGGAAGGCAAAGGAAACCAGCTTTTCCTTTGCAACCAGTAAATATTGAGCAACCATTTGAACAATGGGGACTTGACATTATTGGTGAGATGGTACCTCATTCTTCCAAGCAGCACAAGTACATTCTTACTGCAACCGATTATTTTACAAAGTGGGTAGAGGCAATCCCTTTGAAGGTAGCCAATTCTGATGCAATTATTGATTTCATAGATCAATTTATCATAACCAGGTTTGGTGTACCTCAAGCTCTTGTCTTTGATAATGCATCTTATTTATCAGGAAATAGTTTAATTGAATTTGCAATTAAAAGAGGTTTTAAACTCAAATATTCAGCAAATTATTACCCACAAGGTAATGGATTAGCTGAATCCACTAATAAAAATCTCATCAAGATTATTAAAAGGACTATCGATCAAAATCAAAAGAATTGGCATAAATCTTTAATCTTTTCACTATGGGTTGATCGTATTACAGAGAAAGCTTCAATCGGAACTTCACCTTTTAATTTAGTTTATGGAAAAGAAGCTGTGATACCATCAAATTTAACTCTTCCATCATTAGCCCTGGTACAATTTATTGAAGAAAATCCTTCTTCATCCGTTCAATTGAGGTATGATCAAATCCTTAAACTAGAAGAAGAGAGAGATAAAGCTAGAATTGTTCATGAAAAACATCAACAACTTGTGAAATCTTCTTTGATGCAAGTTCTACCGGCTCAAAAATTTTGTCAATTAGTGATCTTGTTCTAAAATGGGATAAGGCACATGAAGAAAAAGGTAAACATACCAAATTTCAAAAGATGTGGCTTGGACCATTTCAGATCGTTGAAAAGATAGGCTCAAATACATTCATGCTCCAAGATCTAACAGGTAAGAGAGAATCTCTTCCTGTAAATGGGCTTATCTTAAAGAAATTCTTCTCATAAGGAGGTAACCCCTTCTTAAAATTGTACATATTCCTTTTTGCAAAGTCTTTTATTGTTTTTATAAATAAAGGTTGTTAATAAGTCTCTAATTGACTGTTTACTTGATAGAAAAATTCTTAAGGAAAATATTATGAATATTTATTTTAGTGTAAATAAGAATTTTTAGAGAAATGATTATATTCTTTTGATAGTTTTAAATAAAGTGTTAAACTTTGAAAGATTATACCAATTATTTGCATAATCTTTTTGGAAAAACTTGAGGAAAATGTAAATCATTATAAGTTTATTAAGCAGAGAGAAGTTATCTATAAAAGTAAAGATTATTCAAGTCTTGGTACTCAAAAAAAACTCAGAAAATTGTCATCCATTGATTCTTAAGGATAAGACTAGTTCACCCCATTCATTTAGGTTGTGATTTTTTAGAATATAATTCTAAGAAATTATTGAAAACATTTTTAAGAGATAAGAGGTCTCGTCATGAGCCGACTTACCATATTCATAAGAAATGATAAAACTGACATTACCAATACTGCCTATCAAAACAGGGTAATGGCTTATTAATATAAGACAAGGGGTCTCATCACGAGCCAGCTTGTTCAGTTTAATTATAACTATTGAATGGCATTGTTAACAACTGGCTACCAAACCGGAACAATGGCTCTTAAAAAGAAATAAAAAAATAAATAAAAGACAAAAACATGAGATAACATGTCTTATGAATTTATCTTTTAAAAAGTCATAATCTTAGTTGAATGGGACAATGAATAGTTAATGGTTAAAAGGTAACCCTGTCGAGACGATGAACGTTTGCAGGCAGCAGAGGCAATACCTATGACAATAGAGTATATTATCAAAACCAAGCTTGAAGAAATCCACTTACTTCATTATTAATACCAATCAAAGCTTAAGAAAACTCAAAATGTTTTTATTCTCAAGAAACTAGAAAGAGATTGTTAATAATTTTTATTCTTTTTCATAAAGTTAGATTTTATTTTTGATTATCCTAGGATAATTTTTATTTTCCTTTAAAAATCTTTACTTACTTAAAGATATAGTATTCATTCTATTTTTCAGAGATAACTGGTTCTTTCAAGTGAATCGCCAATTGTTGTACTATACAACAACCCTCCCTTTTTCTAAATTTTAGAAATAAAATTTAGAAACAGGGTCCCTTTCTTTTTAGAAATAAAACACTTAGGAATAAGATTCATTGTTTTGAAATTTCATATTCAATATTCAAAAAACTTATGGTCCGATCTAATATACAAGGATTTATCATAAAAAACAGATCAAAGTTAAAAGCTCAATCGCAATCGGAGAATCGGAGATAACACTCAAAAGAAATATCATATGCCCATTTCAAATCTTCCGATGCGATTAGTCCAATCGGAAAATTCTAAACGCTAAGAGTTTAAAACAATTAAATAAAGCTTCCGATGCGATGCGGTCAATCGCAATCGATCAATCGGGACAATCTTTAAAAAACTCTTTACGCTTAGTTGAAATTCCCCGATCCGATGTGCATTTGATAATAAGCGCTTTTAAAAGAAAAATCGAACATTTGTTTTAAAAATATGGTAGACCCCACCATCAGAGATCGGAAAGATCTGCAATCGCAATCGATCAATCGGGATAAACGTATTGTGATACTCATTTGCCATTCGAAAACTTCCGATGCGATTCATCTATTTTGCATACGAAGATTTCTGTTGAATATATTAATATATCACAAGCGCCAAATCTTTATTGGTACGAAAGGCATTCAATAACGAATCAAATGAATATGGTTTGTGATTTGGTTTTAAATACTCAAGTGTGACCCAAAAGGAGCATTTACGCAACAAATGAATGAAAACCATAAATTCATAAATCATTCCGTTTGAATGACTTGTTGAGCACGACTGAGAGTTTATTTTCTTGCAGAGCCAAAGAACACCAAGTTCTTTCATTCACAGACAAAGAGAAGCGGTAGAAGACGTAGAAATGTCAAAAAGAGGGAGAAGAAATAAGACTGTTCTACCAGTGAAGTTTGCTGAGACTCCTACAGTCTCAAAAGAAAAGCCCACAAAGCTAAGGCTAGTCACAGATACATCATGCCAAGGTCTTGGAAAAATGACATGGGACACAGTCTACAACCTGTTGGAAAAATTAGACCCCAAGGTTACAGTTGAGAAGGCATCAGTTCCAGACGAGGATAGCTCGGATTCCAACTCTGACATCAATGAAAGAACACTTGCAAATTCATTTCTGCATCGAATTGCAGCCAGAGCAAGCATCATGCCTTACTATGATGTAGTTCGATGGATTATTGACAGTGTAAAGATAAAATAAAAGGTGAGGAGATCCCTCCTTTGGATGTATTTTACAGCCCTAAACATAAGGCTGTTGTCAAAAGACAAAGAAAGAAAAGAAAAACAGAAAAGGGTATATTTTCTACTCCATCAGATGAGTTTATGAATATTGTTTATAAGAACAATGAAATGAATCCATTTGAAGACCTTACGAAATTGTCCCAGTATACAGGAGCTTATAGTGCTGCAACAGTGGATAAAGTTGTAGAAGTTTCTCAACTAATAACTCGGAAAGATCTTCACATAGCTTCACTGGAAGAAAAAGCTAAGGAGAATCAGCAACTGATCAGCCAATTGCAACAACAACTACAGGATCAGACATTCAGGTCTAAAGAATTGGAGAAACAGCTTGCTGAAGAAAAGAAGAAGGTTGATGAAAAGCTTTTAGGCAAACAAAAGCAGCTAAATGAAGAAATTTCTAAGTTACAGAGTTTGTTACAAAATGAGGAAAAGGCAAAAATGATTCAAGAAAAGGAATTTCAAGCAACTTTGGATAAGTTTAAAGATTATCCAAAGTTATATGAATTCAAATCGGAAGCCCTTGAGGCTAATAAATTATTGACTCAGCAGTTAATTGAATTTTGCTCAAAACTGTCACAAGCAGAACCTTTTTGTGAGATTACTTCATCTTTGATCCAAACTATCATAACTCTTAGACAAGAAATAGATGATGCCGATGAAAAGATTTATGAGTTTCTCAACTGGCAGGATACAGAAAAGGGAAAAGAAGCAAATCTTCCTAGGATAGAGGAAAAACACAAAGAAATCTTGTTTACAGAATGGGAACATCAATTAATGAAATCTGATAGAGCAATATCAAGGGCCGGAAATATAATGAATAATCTCACGCAATTCATAAATGACAGCTTATATTCAATTAATCTCATTTCAGACTGTGTTCCTGGCAGTTTGCCAAAGATAAAAGAGACTGAAGACAGGTGGAGAGAAGAAATGGAAAGGAAAAGTCAACAAATCGGCAAACTTCAAACTATATC